>JARFJB010001872.1:0-125000 GCA_036346205.1 Vesta saturnalis
GTGAGCGAAGCTGGAAGATAATCAGTTTAAAAAAAAACTAGATAATTTACCGGCTAAATTCCTGTTTTGGAAAATGCTTTTACAATATTTATTGGAGTGAATGATAACAAGTATGATTCGTAAGAAAGTTGGGGGATATGGTTTATTTTAATCGTTGTCCCAGGTTTGGAGCCCAAAAAGTCATTGAACGATGACTTACATCTTGATTTAAAGGGCCAATATATTCCCACATCTAAGGGTTGCATTTGCTGAGTACAGTGAGGTGGGACCGAAAGTAGTTTAATGCCTAATGTCTATTGTCAGTAATATTGGGTTTTCAATACTGCAGTCTTTGTGCTTCTTAATATGTTGCAACACCTTTACAAAAATCTCAGCAGTAATCCACCCGGTCTTTGATCCAAAACACACAAAGCCTAGCGGAGAACCATACTCATCCTTCATTCGTACCCGGGGAAAGATATAAACAGGAGGCAATAAAATTCCCGATGCTGCTATAATTCCCAAGAATGTTACTAGAGTGTCACGCTCCCCAGAAGGTATCTGTCCAACCTGTTTTTTTTTCCACATTGTGCAATTACTTTTGGGGCTTATAAAACGGTTGTTATTCCCGTTTCGTCGCAGTAGAGGATTTTTTGTGGTGTGAACTGGTATTTTTCCATTAGTTTTCTATAATTGTTAAAAAATTGTTTAACGTTAGTTGGACTAAAAGCGCTAGCTCTTGCCAGGCTAATATGTTTCGGTTTTGGGTGAGATACTTCACAATGCCTTTTCATAAAACCAGCCATCCAACATTCACCGGCTATTTTGTTTTTATTCCAAGACGATGGATATTTTATTGTGGCTTGACTGCATATTCGTACGTTAAAGTACGAGTGTTCTTGTAGATTAACCCAAAATGCAGATTGGAAGCTTGAATGAAATCATATTTTAGTTCACTCTCTTCTTGAGAGTTAAACACACTCCTAGCAGCATATTTTTACTAGATGTATGATGTTGACCTTCTTCTTCACTATCATTTCCAGAATCCCTGTTTTGTTTTTTATGAAATACTTTTAAGCGATCTTGGACTGTCGATTTTTTAATATTGTGTACTGAAGTAGCCTGTCTAATAGATATTCCATTATTAATTTTTATTATCAGATATTGCAGCTTTTATGGCATATGAAATATTGATTCTTTCAGTTTTCCGTCGGTAAGTGCGATCCATTCTAGAAGAAATATTGGGACACAGTCCAAATCTGCCCCATATCACGTGTCCGAAAGTACCCTGGCTGTAGATTATGAAAACAATGTAACAGTAAAAAAAATTCTTTCATTTAAGGTAGTAGTATGCCGTTTTACGTGTACATAAGTGGATAGTTTGCAAATAAACAAGTTTGTTTTAGGATAAACATCCGCACACGCCGTGTGGCACCAGCTTTTACACACTGGACATTGTATCCATTTTTCGTTAGCTTTTGATTGGGAATAAACTTCATTATAATTTATCCAAATCGTGTTCTTTGTCGCTTTCAATCAAAATTTGTCTTTTCACTGCCTTTGCAGCTCGCCTTTCTTGTTGTCTTCTTTCTTCTAGCTTTTTCTCTTCATGGTTTTTCTTTATTGCTTCTATGACAGGAGATGCTGTTAACACATTGACAGTTTGAGTTTTGCGTTTTCATAACTGGAAGTGGTAAAATTTCTTTCAAAGGGACACTACTAACTTCTGAACTGCTAGGCTCTGCCACAGAATCAGATCTGTTTTCCTTAGACGTTTCCGGTGTAGAATCTGGAGGTTTGGAAATTGCAGCCATGGAAGCTGTTAATTGAGTTTTTGGACGATCTGTTATTAAGTTCGGAGCAAATAAATGCTCCGAAAAGACATCAGGATTCAATGGGTAAATAAATGCCCGTTTTTGCAAACCCTGCAGTAGCATTTGCAATTGTTGCAGCTTTTCCATAAGCCGCTGAAAATAACTTGGCAGTTTGAAATTGCGTTACTGTTCTGCCCGGATTATTTTTTATCCATTTTGTGATTTCCTGATTGTAGTAAACTGAAAGAGGAGGATGCGATGAGTACAGTGAGCAGGTAAATAGAGTAAAATAACTCCATTTTGTTTTGCATATTCCAAAGCATTTAAAAACTTATGGCTTCCGTGCCCGTCAAGAATCAGTAAAATGTTGTTGCCTGGAGAAGCATGTGAAAATTTTACAAAATACGTACGCCATTCCCCCACCATCCAACCAGATTCATGTACGCTAGGGTTCCTGGTGGAGCGTCATCAAATAACTCTGCCTTCATGTTCTTTCTTGCAAAGATTAATGCTGGAGGAATAAACATCCCAACAGCACTCATGCAACAAACTACGGTGGTATGTCTTCCTCGTTCTGTACTTATAACCACCCCAACTTGTTTGCGACCTTTGGTTTTTGAACAGAGGACAGCCATGACTCGTCCATATTATGTACATTGTTGGGTGCGATCTTGTTTGTGGTTATGACATCATCCAAGCAGCGAAAAAGTTTGAAATTTGTGGCTTAATAAAGCCCTACGCCCTAGCAGCAGATGTGGCTTCTGGTATACTCAAACTTATTTATGGATTTCGTAATCTAAATCTCTTAAGCCAGTCCCATCCTGCTTTTTGCGTATTACGGGAAAATCTGTGAGGAATGTTGTGTAGTTCACAAAACTGGTATGCAAGTGTATGGAAATCGCTTGTAGTGATGCCAAACAGCATTGTCTCTAACTTTTGAATATGCTCTACTAATTCTTTTTCAAGTGAACTGGCATTGTAGAACCATACTGATCTTTGTTGTTACCATTAAAATTGTTTGGAAGCAGCTAGCCAACCCATCTCACCTCTGCCGACAGCTTCAATTGCCAGTTTTACGTGCATATCGCCCAACCATTCTGTGAAATAAAAAACAAACGACATACAGTATCAAAAATAGAAGCATGTCAATAATCTCCTACTAAGATAAAATGACATACCTGTGTCATTTTAGCTTTGCACAGCATATGCCATTTTATCAAAGAGGAAGCTCATATGTAACCTAAAAAATGTCCATTATTTATACTATTCACAAGAACAAACCTAATCGTTGTCATGATCACTAAAGTCACATAATTTAGATCTGATAAGTTTTAGAATAAAATAATCACACACACCTGCACAATCCGTTGTCAAAATAGCACGACACTAAAACTTTCTACCAAGCGTAATACACATTTAGCGGTAAATGGTGCAGTTTAGCATGGATCACACCCAAATTCCGACCAATGCACATTAGAATCATATTCTTCATGTAGATGGCAGCAGATATTCCGCAAAAGCAGCACAAAATTCACATAAGTATGAAAAATAGAATAGTCATTTTAACTCAGTATGTCATTTTAGACACAATTCCCCTAACTGTACCAAAGTTTCAGAGCTACTATAACGATACCAAAGCAACGTTTTAATGTGACTAAGCGCGCTGTAACAACTATTTTAAGCGGTAAATTTGAACTGTTCGTATGTGCCCCATGTCCAAATGTACCCCGGCCTCCTCTACGTGAAAATACATACGCTAGAGAAAATACGCAGTTAACAATTAAATTACATTAGTTTAAAGTGTACAAAAAAATTGATTTTGATGTTTTGACATGAATAATAATTAGTAGGTAGATACGTAGCTATCGTTATGATAAAGATCTTGATACAATTATGAAATTAGTGTGACGTCACGATAGAGCTCTTTATTCTGGTTGAGGCTTAAAAAAACTATAGGTTAATGCAATTCATACCTCTAAGGTGATGTGGAAGCCCTTTTTTAAATATATTACACTTTTCTTCATACCTCAATTTTATACCCAAATACATTATCTTAAACCATATTATTTTACATCGTAACCCTGAATAATCAAATAGAGTTCTAGGACCACTATTGTGACGTCATAATTCCTTGTTTGCGGCCTCTATCATAACAGTAGATATAATCTGCAATCTTTACTTAAATTAAAGGTGACTAAATTTGCCAACGTAGGTTTCTTAAACAAGTCCCCTATACAATTCAAAATTGTAATTCTGTTCGCCTAAAAATTCCTCATAAAAGAATTAAATAACAGCTTTAAATTTAGGGGAGACCGGACGTACTTTGTCACTTGTCGACCTCATATTTTTCTGGAAGTCGTCTTTGAAGCTATCATTTCCGTTAGTTGATATTATCGTAGCTGTACTCTTTGCGCACAGAGTGACATTTTTTTATTCGACGTCGAACATAAGGCTATTAGATAAAAAATATTATCTAGAAAAAATCAGCAACTGGGATCAAGTATCACGATCCTTGGTATACTTGATCCTGGGGGTTCCAATACATGATCCCATATGGAAACAAAATGGAAAGGATTGAAAGAAAATTTACTGTTGGGAAAACCAAACTAATTTTGGCTTTTCTTAAAAACCCTATCCTTTCAATTTTTTTCACCACCCCAATGTAGTGCTGTGACCTTAGTTGGAAATTCTACCAGCTTAGTCATCAACTTTAAAATTAGTCTTTTTCTAAAGAGATTTAATCGTCTTCAAACTCTTCATCTTCTTTCTCGGTACTGATATCGTCCAAACTGTTACCACTTTGGATCCATTCCTCCCCGGAGTCAGAGTCGGGAATTTCTATACGCTTTTTGGCTTTCTTCAATGCAGGCCCTTCACTAGGAGTGCCGTCCTTGGCTAGGTTTGAATTTTTTGTTGATAACAACGCCTCCTTTTTGCAATCAAAGATTATACCATTCCTTAATTGAGGTCTTTCATCTACCACTCCTGTATCTCGTTTTTCTCGGGTGTGTCTATCAAAATGCGACATGACCTCGTTTTACGTTCAGGCCTGTCTGTTACGGCTCTCGACAGAAATTCGTCGTCTTTGAATACTTGGGAATTAAAGGTCAAATACCGGAAAATAAATCCGCAGATTATATTTTTATCAGTGAATACCAAAGAAAAGGCCACACCAAGCAATTCAGGCATATCACGAATGCTGATGACCTTGCTGGGTTTGTTTACTATCCAGGCTGTTACTGCAACATTATAGCATCGCTTTAGAGGATCAAAAACTGTACTAGGGTGGATGTGGGAGTAATGGACACATCTAAGAAAATTTGTATTTTAAAATTCCATTAAAAAAACGAACTGTTTTATAACAAATATTTTTAATCAAAAGTAAACGTTATTCTTTTGTTAACAAAATGTACTATTATATATTTTAACAAGAAAATAGAAATTTTTTTTATGCCCACTAATAAAAATAATATGCAGTTGTACCAATAGTGGTCATACAAACATGGGTAATGGACACTCATTGCAGCAGTAATGGACATATCTATATGAAACATGTTTAAATTATTATTCGATATAATTTTTCATTTCGGGAACAGTAAAAACACCCCTATTATTTTTCTGGATAGGTGTCTGGATTTTCTGAATAATATCATTGCTGAAATAATATAAGACATCTAATTTGGTTGGCCATTTCCAATCGGCGCCAGCTTGTGTCATAGATTTTATTTCAGCTCCTTCGTCGTCTTTCTTTAACACTTGCCCTGAAATTAAAATAGGACTTTTATTGAATTTAATATGTAGAACAGATACCCGCATCTAATTTTCAACAACAATAACTATCTCTAAAAATCTAAAGGCAGTTTCCCTCCTTAACGGAAAATTTAAATAACCCACAATAAAATATGAACCAACAAATATTTTGGAAGCGGGGGAAGGTTAAACTAAATTTAACTAAACTTTCTAAAAAAACTATTCAAAATAATTCCTGCAAACAATATTATATACTAAAAAGAAATATTTATACCTGGATAATACTTATCTTCGTAACAGATTATGACATACATTCCATTCATGATTACCAAGTTTTCTGGTTCACTTACATCTAAATCTTCATCTTTGTACTCCAGATCAACCTCAGATTCACTGTCAGATGAACTATCTAAATATTTGCTAGCTGGTGCATTATTCCTTTTGGCCTTTCCTTGTTCAGCTTTATTTACTTGATCTAAAGCTTCTTCAGTTTCCGGGCACCTTCAATTTTTCTTATTTTCAATTTTGGGACATCTTTTCAAATTTTCAAATTTCCAAGTACGGACGGAGGAAGCCCAACCTGATTTTAATGGCTTAAATACTGCAACATCTGCTGGCTGCATGATGTGCGTTGTATTCGGAAACAAAGATATTAATATGATGCCATGGTCTTCACATAGTTTGCTCACTTCAAGCGTTAAATGAGCTTTTAAACCATCCACAAAATATATTATCGGACGTGTCACATTTTTTTCTTTTAGATATGGAATGAAATGATTTCCAATATATTCATAGAAGACAGCTGATGTCATCCAGCCCGTGTCGGATCTACCTAATGCCCAGTTTTCAGGAACAGAATCGTCTATGGTTTTTGGTATGCGCTTGTACGGGTAAATTATCATTGGTGGAACGTATTCTCCGTTAGCACAAAAAGTGGCCATTACTGTTAGCTGTTCCTTCTCAGACGTAACTCTCTCATAGAAGTCTTCTTTAATGTTGGTCCCAAAACTTTCTCACTTTTAGGGCACAATTTAAACCCAGCTTCTTCGCCATGTAAAATTCTGTCGGGTTCATCCAGAATGTGGTCAAATTTGTTTTCTTTTAAATAATCTAAAATGTCGGTAAACCACTGTTCAATTCTATCACGAGTGACAGCAGCTCTAGCTTTGCAACTGCCTCAGCATGTTTTTGTTTAATATTTGGATGACGCTTTAAAAAGCCCTCAAACTATGCTCTTCCAGGTGTCCCCTCATTTTTTAGGTATTTCAGCTCATTTCCAGTTTCTCGTAACATTTGCTTCACACTTAAAATAAGATTATTTTTGTGAACTGGGAAACCTTTCCTAGCCATAAGAAGAATCCATTTTTCCACAACATCCTCTTCATAATCGGATAATTCGGTTGGAGGGCCCATTTTTCTTTTAAGTGGATTAACATTTTTTAACTTTCGGACTAAAGTGGTCCTTAGAATTTCATACTGCAAAGCAGCTTGTTTTTTGCTCATTCCATTTTCAGAAACAGCCCTAATGGCTAGTTTTAAATTTTCTTCCGAATAAGTAAAAAACTTTTTATCGTTCTTCGGTGACATTGATCCAGAAGCCTGTTAATAAAATATGTGTTTTAGCGAAACCACAAAAGATGACCACTACTAAAATCAGCAGGACCAGTAGTGGTCACCCATCATGACCATTACTGATTATTTTAATATTTACTGTATTAGTAGTGGTCACCCCAATCAAATCTAATTTTATTAAAAACATACTCCGATTATCTATTTTATAAGGCACATTACTTACTTGTATTTAGCACTATACACTATGTCTATTTATAACGTTTCATTTAGTCCAACTCACAGTAAAAAATGTATTTCAAATTGTTAACCAGTTATACGAAGAAATCAGCTGTGAAGGTGTGACCATACTGAAAATTATTTGACATTTGACAGTATAATCAAGGTTGCTGCATAGAACATTAAAACTACGAAGTAAATGAACTACTAAAATGATGTTCCGTACGAAACAACAAAATTGACGGTTGCTTTAAATTATTATCGACCATTTTGAATCCAAAGTGACCATTACTGCAACAGTGACCATTACTCCCACATCCACCCTATCTAAATGTTGCAGCTTGTGCTAGGTATGAGGTGGCAGAGTAATAATGCTATTTTCTCCACCAAAATCGATCACTTCGACACATGGCTATCCTGATTTTCAAACAACAATAGGGTTGGCTCTTCTTCAGTATAATGGGCATGTTTTTTAAAGTGCTCCATATACTCCTTTGTCATCCATTGTGATGGATGTGCAGCACCATCCGTGCCCGGAGGGGCACCTGCCACCATTCGATCAGTCCATTTCACTCTGGCAAATATTAAAAAAGGTGGTATATGATTCACTAAAATGTAACAGCAGTGCCACGTTCACCTGATGTAATTTTGGCAACTTGCTTAACACTTTTCTGGGCTATTACTTTACCAGGTTTGTGTGTAAGCCCGGTTTCATCCACATGGTAAATCCTTTCAGTTGGAAAGTGATAAATTTCCCTTAGTTTTTAAAAGAAATTGTTAACTGTTCGCTTATTGAAGGCCAAGCTTCTGGCGAGACTTGTGGATTCTGGAGTACGAAGAGGCAATGGATGTCGTGGGACGAATTTCCTTGCCCAGTCCTGACTCCCTGTTCATTTTTTATCCATGATGCTGGCAAATTCACAAGTTTTCTCAAGTCTTTCATTGCCAGTCCATAATTCAGTTGGCTGGAGGTCAGAATATAATGCACCAGTGCAACTTCCTCGTCTTTTTCAAAAATTTTCTTATCAGAAAATTGGAAGGGAATTTTCACCTCTTCTGCAAACCCTTTTCAGCGTCATTACATTAGATCCATACTTCTTAGCCACACCTGTACATGTTCCTCCATCTTTCACCTCTTCCACTGCCATTGCAACAGTATGGTCGTCTGGTCTTGGTGCCCCGGCAGTTGCACCAGGTTTTCTTTCACCAAGTAGGACAATTTAGACCCAGGGAACTAATCTCAAACTACGTACCAACTAACTACCGGGAAAAAGCAGCTTAATTAATGCCTAAGATTATTATGGAACATGATTTATTGGAATGAGTGAAACTCAAATTAACCCTTTCCGGCCCAATGATGCCATATGACATATGTAGCTTCTGCGCACTACGTACAGACATCTGTAAAGCAGACCGACGTCATCTGTTACCCAGTTGATAACTTTTATGTATAGATGGTAGTCCTTGGGCGAATCTTAGAAAACATTAAAATAAATACAATAGAATAGTTTCGATTTGTTTGCACGTGTTAGTAATTTATATGGCTATTTGTGAAGTTTATATGATTTTTGTAAGGTGAGTTTGAATATTTTTATCACAAAAAAAATATTAGTGAATATTAAGTGTATACTAAAGTACGTTTTTCGAATAAATACATTTTTTGATTGTTTTTCTCAAGTACTACAGTATTTTTTCTCGTGATTCCATTTGGCGTCAGTGGGCTTCAAAGGTAATTACTAAAATACCCTTCGTGTTGTAGATGTCCAGAACGGGTTTGACAGAGCAAGGGGAAAAAAGGTTACAGATGTCATTGGAGGGTGACGAATCGGACACAGATTTAATAAATGATGACGAAGACGGCGATTACTATGAAAATGATGAAATTTACAGGTTGTAACGAATTTTCGACCCAGATATACAAGAATCAGCAACGCAGATGGCAGAAAATGATAGTAACTTTGAATTAGAAGACCTTGAGCATGAGCAACAATTCTAGGAAGATAATGATGTACCTTTGGCTACACTGTTTTCGATCAAAAAGAAAACGGTTCGATAAATTAAGAAATAATATTCATTTCGATGACAACACAAAAATTAAGACCAGAGACCGAGAAGGCTACGATCAAAGTCCGTCCTTTTCTTGAAAGGTCACAATTCGCTAAAACAATACGTAAAAAATAAACCTCACAAGTGGAGAATAAAATGTTCACAAGAGCAGGATCCAGTGGATTTGTGTATGATTTTGAGGTTTATGTGGGAAAAGGTACTATAAAAAATGAAAGCACTCTTGGTATCAGCAGCGATATTGCGGTCTGGCTGTGCAAAGATCTTCCAAGAGACAAACATTTTAAGATTTGTATGGATAACTGATTTACCTCATATGACCTTCTAAGCCATATGAAAGAAATGGGGTTTCTAGCCACAGGAATTGTCCGAATCACACGAATGCCTGGATGTGAGTTGGAGTCCGATAAGGAATTAAAAATAAGAGGCCACGGTTCATTTGACTACAAAAAAGATACAAATCAAAATATAATCGTCGCCAAATAGTACGATAATAAACCAGTGTACGTTACCTTAACTTACAAGGGAATCGAAACCAGTGGAAAATATATATTGAAGTTGATCGGCCAGCGATAATCAAAGAATACAACTTGAACATGGGGGGCGTAGATCTAAATGACATGCTTCTGGCCTTATATAGGATTATATTTGGAGTAAGAAAGAAATTATTATTTTTGTTTATGATTGTGGACCTGAACAGGTTAAATTAGGCGTATCGTGCTAAAGCACTCAGGAATACTTAGGAGGATGGATAGAGGGATAATGAATTGCCAATAGATGCCTATGAACAACTACCTTAAACTTTCTCATGTCATAAGTGAGAGGAAAACAGGAACTATTGAGATCATTCCAGAGTTTAGAAGCCGCGTAGAAAAATGTGGATTGCGCCCGTTTGGTACAAGTGGAGATTTGTACTGCATACTGATGATGTGAATGAGCGAACCGAGTGTTTCTCGCAAAAATAGCCCGAGATGGTAGCAAAGAATATAATTCAGCAGCACAATAGCCGTTGTAATAACGATAATACAAAGAAAGAACTGAAACCATCCTTCTATGCTCAAGGGACTCTATGTGAGAAGTTAAGGACGGGTCATTTATAAGCTTAATCGCTCTCTTTTGAATACCATCAACGATATCGAGAGCGTATTTGGAAGCACTAACCCAGAGGTAAGAATTATATTCCAGATGAGGCCGAATTTGGGCTTAATACAGCAGGAGTTGTCGAGAGGTAAAATACTGATTAGATCTGTACAAAAAGCCTATTTTACGAGTAGCTGTTTTGGTAGCTGACAGAAGATAGTCAACCCATGAGAGATTTGAAGATACAGTCATACCTAACAGAGTAATAGAGTCTGAAAACTTAAGAACTGAGCCATTCATACTTACAACAGGAAATGATCCATCTTTTTTGGCGGACATAAGGCAACACTGAGTTTTGTTAGCATTAAATTTAACTAGATTATTGCTTCCCCATTCGAGAATACGTTGAATGTCTTTGTTGATTGAATTTGCCATTTCAGCTTTAATTTCTTGATTTGACATAGAAGGTGGATTATCACTATGAGTAGACTGAGATGAACTGCAGTGAAAAGTGCTATCGTCATCAAAGCAATGGATAGGGTTAGTTGTTGAAGAAATGAGGTCATTTATGTACAGCAGAAAAAGTGTAGGCGCTATAACGGATCCCTGTGGTACGCCCGCGTTAATGCTAACTTCTTTTGAAAAAAAAACCATCAACTACGACACGTATTCTTCTTTTATCAAGGAAACTGGAAACCCAGTTGATGAGCGTATCATTTAACCCAAACGAGGCGAGTTTGGCAAGTAAACACTTATGCCAAACTTGGTCAAATGCCTTTGAGATATCTAAAGCGACTACAACCGTTTCACCGGACTGCTCTACTGTATTGTTCCAAACTTGGGTCACATATGAAAGAAGATCGCCTGTTGAACGACTTTGCCTAAACCCATATTGGTGGTCACTGAGTTTGTTAGTTTCAAGGAACGTGAGCAGTTGCTGATTGATGGCTTTTTCCATGATTTTAGACAAAATGGAAGTGATGGCAATTGGTCGGTAGTTTGAGGGATCGGTCTTATCGCCTTTTTTTGGGAATACGTTGAACATTTGATAACTTCCATGATGAAGGGAATTCCCCAGAAGACATAGAGATCGTATAGAGCTTAGATAGGACTGGTACTAGTTCGGAGGAACATTTCTTTAAGACAATAGCTAGGATACCATCTGGGCCTGTCGCCTTGTTGAGATCAAGCCTACTGATGATCGATTCCAAGAGCTTGTACCGAAAATGAATTGGTTTCATAGCGTATGAAGAAGAGTTGACTAGGGCACATCTTTTCCAGAATAATTGATACGAGTTTGATGCAAACAAATCCACAAAAACATTGGCTTTGTCTACAGAATCAGCAACTACTGATCCGTCAATAGTCGTCAGGGGGGGGGGGGGATCAAGATGTTCCAAAGTTTTTACTAATGGCTTTAGATAAAGGCCAAAATTTACGACTGCCTAAAGAAGATGTAGCTAGTTCATTGCATTTTCGTTGTTCGAACAACTTTTTAGTTTTAGTGACTTCACTTTTGCAAATATTTCTAGCACCAATGTATTCTACGTGATTGTCGATCGATTTATTAGATTTCCATTTAATGTAATATTTATTTTTTAAAGATATTGCATCAACACAAGCCTTATTGAACCAGGGTTGGGAACGTGAATGACCTATACGGTACTGTTTTTTGGGAATGTATAACTCCATTCCCATGAGGATGACTTCAGATATTGAAAGAGCGATGTCCGAAGAAGAGGACGACTTAAAACAATATTCACACCATGGAAAAAAAAAATCCCGTAAATCACTCCATCGAGCTGATTTAAAACACCACAAGGTTCTATCGGTTTTGCGAACAACAGTGGAATTAGGTACAGTAGAAATGATTTTTATTAGACAATGGGCGGAAAGACCTAAAGGCGAAAGAACGAAAGTTTTATAAACCAGAGGGTTTGATGTAAGAAAGAGATCTAGAAGATGTGGAGTATGGTTAGGGTTATCAGGGATTCCTGTGGGTTCAGAAATCATTTGTGTGAGATCACATGAAATAGCAAATGTCTCTGCACTATGACCAGCAGGATTTGTAGTAGATGAAAACTGAAGCCAATTAGAGTTATGAACATTGAAATCGCCTACAATTGAGATATCGCAAGATGGAAACTAAGACAGGAGATAGTCAACTTTCATACTAAGGTAATCGAAGAAGTCTTGAATGCAACAGTAGAATTTCTCAAAATTAGGACCAGAATGTTTAAACCAAATCACGTCAAAATTTTTATTTTCTACGGAAGAAACTCTCTTGCAAGCAATTCTGTCCTTGATGTAGGCACATACGCCTCCTTTATATTGAAGTTGTATTGAAGAAATTGCAAGTTGGGTGACTCAGAGCTTTCAGAGGAGACTTGTGTTTCAGATAGAAACAAAATATCAGGTTGCAATTGTTCAAGATGTTGGTAAATAGCATTAAGATTAATATATCACTTGGTTGATATATGTATTGTTAATGTGTGGTTGCTGTACAGAAGACATTGTGCCCAAAAGAATATGGTATTCCAGAGATTACTAACATTTAGATCAGAAACTGCAAACGCTTTGATATATCAAGATCCCATAATCAGGAAAAGGGGTAGGCCTACATCAGTGTCAACTCTGCGTCGTTGAGGGATAATGTAACGCTATCAGAGCCTCCTAAAAAAAGGAACGTAACATTTAATCCCATTGATGACATACAATTTGATCACACCAACCACTGGCCATCACATATTGAACCCAAGAAAAGATGTCACAACTATGTCAAGGCGTATAGTAGAGTTCGATGTACAAAATGTAAAGTTGCTCTGTCTAACCAAAGACAAAAATTGTTTTAGAGACTTTCATTTAAAGTAAAATTGTGTTCTTTGTTTGTTTTTATTATTTACAAAAATAAAATTTGTAAGATATAAGCCTATCTCTTAAAATAAAATGAACTGAAAAAACTTTGAGGTGCTTGATATACCTACCCACTGACTCCACATGCAAGTCATAATTTTTTTTTCTTGTCAAATATTCTTAAAGAAAACTACTATTTTTGTTCTCAATAAGGCCCCTGTAATAAAGTTTTTCTGATCTCTGATGGTAATACATTAAAAATTTTGATCCTTTCAAAAAATATTCTCTTCTGAGCATTTTTTGTTTTATATAATTTTAACACAATGTTCCCTGCTTGCCTTGTTTTAATTTATCATTATTTCCTTCTATTTCTAATTTATGTTTTAAATTTTTGAGCAACATCTTTTAAAATTTTAAAAATGGATGTACAAATACTATATTTTAATCTAACTCTAACATTCATAAATTTAAGCTCGTTTAACATTGACTCAATTTTAGTTTTTCTATCACACTGTAATATTGTTCGCAGTGCCCCATTTTGGGCCATTTGTAATTTACTAACCCTCTCAGTAAGGGACGTTTATCGGTCTCCGGCCAAATTGGAGGCTGAGCGATAGCAACCCTTATATAAACTTATATATAATTTCACGTTGGTAAGTAAAAGATGTCGGTAAGTAAAATACTTACCGACGAGTTGGGCCTTGCAACCAGTAAACATATCCCACGTCTTGGAAACAGATACGGTAAATAAATGAAAAAGCTCAATCGTGCAAAAATGTAATAAATTAGTATTTTTAAGCAATTATTAAAACAAATTATATGTATTATATGTAATTTGTTATAATAATTAAATTTTAATTATAATTCAATAATTTTTATAAATAGTAAAACGTTACAGATAAGATAGTATCATTATAATTGTTTGTGGTAACTCAATACCTGATGTGTATTTTATTATTATTATTATGTCAATCACAAACCTTATGTTATAGATTACATTTATATTTTATAAATAGTACAACTTTATAGGTAGATTAGAATCATTATAATTGTTTGACATTCCCATAATTTGTATTTTAATATTGTTATTATTTTGTCAATTGTAAAACTTTTGAGATTCCTTATTAATTAGCTAGAAATGTTATAATACTATTATATTTTCGTATATAATACAAATGGTAGAAATCTTGCCAAAAATTTTTGTCAGTCAGATCACGAATAGTTGTTAAGCACTCGTGGCGATTTTCTAAAGACGACAACTATGAGTGATTCTGACTGACAAAAATTACCAAAAGATTCAGCAAGATAATCCTAAGCAAATGGAGGAAAATTGAACGTTTTTTTTAAAAATGCAATAGTTCATGAAATGTCTTATAAATAATTATTAACAGTTTGTCACCAGTATTATCGTTGTAAGAACTTGCTGCTTAGCTTAGCTTAGATTACCAGTGTAATCAGATCCTAATTGGCTCAAATTACAAAATTAGACTGTTTTGATTGATTGCTAAATTTTAAGTTGGATTGTCATATATAATATGTTTACTCAAACTTATGTCGACAATTTTTTTGGTGGTGCTACGAATGCTTGATGCGCTTGCTCAAATTTGGTTGGCTCAATAGAAAATCTGACACATTTATTGGCCAAAATTTGAGATATGTCGTGTGAGTACAATAGTCATGGTAATGTGACTTGTAAATAGCTAATAAAGATCAACTAATCTAATCTAAAATCTTTGTCTCTACTTCTCTCACCCGATTTCTTCTTCTACCTCTCTCTCACAGTTTAGTTCCTGTGCTTAGACCGTTAACATTGATTACTAATTATGTCCAATAAATGTGAATCTTGTAACAAAGAGTCCATAATTCATATAAAGTAAGATTGGAAATGTGTTAATTGTGATATTGTAACACAACTGTCTTCGAACAATAGTTTATCTATTCTACAGTAGTAGCAGAAATTAGATCACCACGAGAATAGGTAAGATCTAATGAGCAATTTACACAAGCTCTAAACCCTTATTTGGATATAATTGAAAGAAACTTCTAAAAGCATCAAATTACTAGCAAACAGAATGGATGATCTAGCTAACAATTATGTAAATTTTGAAAGTAGACTGCATGAAATGTCTACATTAAATAACCAGTTTGAACAAAAATTATTAATAAATGATATTCCCTATAAGCAAGGTGAAAATGTTATCAAACTTTCTCAATCTTCATTTGGAGCTGTTGGATAATTTGATGCCATGTTTAATGAAGTATATCGTACGAAAGACAGTATCGGAACAAGAACAACTGGGGCGGTTAGTTTTCTCAGGGAAAATGGATCAGGATAACATCTTGGATAAATATGGAAGTCTGGATGTATGATTATTACTCTTATGGGGTTTTATTGATGGAGAAGCATCTAGAATCTACATAAATAAACTGCTAACATTTTCTAATATCAAAAATCTAATAATTTTAAATGTGTGGTTTAAGGAAAACTTTCAGTTATGTGTGAGAAAAGCAACTGACAGTCATATAAAAGTTATTAAATAGGTGAGACATTACTGATATAAAACGTGACCTAATTTCATAATATTAGCATTACTTATTTCTTTAATTTTTGTTTCTTGAAATGTTTTCATTCATTGAATATTTTAATCATATTTTTGTCAAATGTCAGAAACATTTAAAACTAGCGCATATAAATGTGCAGTCATTATTTGCTCATTGGGATAAATTTAAATTTATTTTTGAAGATAGTAAGCTATCAAATATTTCTGAAACAGCTGCATATTTCAAAGATATAAAAATACTTAGATATAGATCTTAAACATATTATTATCAATTAATTATTAATTTTTTTATGAGGCGTAAACTGGCAACGAAAAAATTCATAAGGTGGAATTTTTTCAATGTCTGAATAAAGATTAATTTTATAAGAAAATGTTAAGACATATTTTTCAATGATAATATAATTTCACGTAGCTTTTCTATATAAAGTATTTTAGTATGCAGCCAAAATGCATTAAAAATTAATTAAATGATTGAAACTGTAAACTGCATTGATATTTTTATAGAAGCGGGCGGTTTTGGAATTTTTTTGTAAGCATCTAGATGTCTATTAACCCCTACCTAACATGAAATGTTAAACATCTATTTAACATAGGTTAAGCATCTAGATGTCTATTAACCCCTACCTAACATGAAATGTTAAACATCTATTTAACATAGGTAACTGTTTTTACAATGTTGCCTTTTTTCGTTACGAATGTATTAAAAAAGAGGTTGCACAAGTATCCTAAAAAAAATTATTAAAATTATTTTATTTCTTCAATTTTCACTCTCCTCTACTTTTGACCTGAAAAAAAAGCAGTGGGCAGCACCTCCACTTTCGATTTAGAAAAAAGGCGTGGTGCATCCCCACTACTTTTGAACTAGAGCAATGGACTTTGACCCCTTCACCCCTTTTGATCTAAAAAAAGGGCGTGCTCATTAGTCATGGCAACACTGTAGAGTGGTCCAGAATCCCCATAGCTATACTAATAAATTTGACAATTGTTAATAAAAATCGTTTATTCATTACAAATATCATTATAACTTAAATAAAAACTACCTATTTCTTGTTACCAAGAGCTTGCTTTATTGTTGTTTGGAAAGTAAGATTAATTCGCTTATGAATCTCCATACTCTTCTCTAAATCCTTCATGTTACATTCCAATTCCGCTATCTCTTCAGTCTTTGGACGAGGATCGTCAATTTTCGCCTCTCTTATCGATCTCTCCAATTCATCTAAATCAAACGTATCAATTGTGTTTGTAACCAACTCAATTTTCTTCTCTCGTAATGGCATTTTATCACAGAATTTTTTTATTTCACTTTTAACATTTGAATTTTTTAAGTAAAACCATTCATTTGTTTTCAATTTTTCCAACACATTCACATTATAAACTATGAATAATTGTTGAAAAATTGATTTTGAATGAAACTCAGTATGGTGTAAAAGGAAATTAGTGTCACGTAATTTTTCAGCACCGATTACTTCAATTATGTCAATCCATAAGACATTTTTTATTTTCTCAAATTCACAAGAAGGATCAAAGTTTTTTAAAATAGCAACCATAATCTTGTAAAACACAGATTGAGGACTATCAAACACTTTCGAGCAATATTCATAAATATCTTTTTCCAGATCGGATTCGTTAGCCGGAGGCCATGGTGTTTGATACTGAGGTAATTTTAACGAATTTAATGCCTTTCGAATTAAGGATTGGTAAGTTGCTTTCCTCCAGAATGATGGGAAATATCTGCAATATACATGTTTAGTTTAAATTTTACCTGAGGTGTGACTGACCTGTAATCGCAAGGTAACACTTCAGGTGTCTTGTCACTTAAAAATTTACTAAATTCAATTGCAAAATCTGGGTATTCAAAACATGAATGATCTAATGCAACTTCTTTAATTTTATCAATGCCTTCATTGTATAATTTGATGACTAGATTCGGAGACTTTAAACATGATCTGTAATTGGAATTCCAAAGTGCAAAACTTGTCATCCGTTTCCATATATCAGCGCATAAATAATTATAAGTAAAAGGCGCGAGGGAATCTAGTTGAAGTGGCGGGGGAGGTTGAACTCTTTGGGCAAGGAAATCTAAACTTTGTTTTATGGCATTAAGTATCGAATCCTGATTAAATTGACATACAATCACTTTGTAATCTATTGTGTTAACATTCTTTTCCAACTGTTTTCCTAATATTTGCGAGTTAATACTGTTCGTATTATTATTCACAAACACAACTACTACTGCTATCTTGGTCCGATTAGGAAAATTCTTCACACTGGTACTAATTCGTTGATAGAGAAAATCATTCGATTCCTGTGCAAAAAAAACTATTCCATTTGAATTACCGTCAACTTCAAGTACCTAAAAAACAATACATTAAATAAGAGCTTTTTATAGAGAAACACACACCCCTTGCTTTTTTTCTACACAATATCCGAAACATTTATTCGATTTATATTGATCAATCCGTGAAGTAGGACCATACCGATCTTTCCAATCAAAATACTGTATTAAAACATTTTCAATAACATTCAAACCTACTTTTACTTCTTGAAAATCTGGAATAGAAATAGTTGCTTTCCAAAAGAATTCATTAGGAAGACGGACTTCCAGTTTTGCATAACTCTCAAGTAACAATTTGTAAAGGTGGTCAATGTCAATTTGAACAATTTTTTCTTTCTCTGGAATAAGAACTTCACGTGCTTTGCCTGATTTATATCTTTTAATGTTTTGTAGTGCTAAATCTTGATTGCTAGTGATGAGTTCCTTAGCTTCTTCGTTAATTGTACGTGCTGGTAACCAAACAGGATTTTGATCAACTGCATGACGTTTTCTCTTACTCAATCGAACTTTCTTCTTCCATAAATGTAAAAATAGTCGCATTTTCGAATTTTTTATGTTAATTGCTATGTCTTTTAAACGTTCCTGTTTACGTATTTCTTCAACTTTAGTTAACAAGTCATTCATGAGTTCTGTAACGGATTTCTTAATTTCGATAGTTAATAATCGTTCTTTTTCAATAAGGATTTCTGAAAAAAAAATTTAATTAAACACAATAATCAAAGTATAGTGAAGCTTTTCAAAATTCAAAACTTAATAAGGGCTATCAAATGGACAAACATGAGCGACAGTCTAACAATCACACCTAAAACCTAGATATTCCAATTAAACATTAAAAAAAAACATTTCCTAACTACATAAAAACTGCACTTGTATTACGATACATTGAACACAGAATGTTCAGATATAATTTAATTTTTAATTCTAACTGAGAATTACTTATTCTTACGATTATACAGCGTCTTCCAAAAAGTCCGCACCACATGAGACATTTTTTGTATTATTAAATTTAAATAAAATTTGAGTTCGTGCTTCAAATTCAATAAAACATCATCCAGATTCAATTTTGGTAAAATGACACCTGTTATCTCTCAAAACTGACACACCATGGATCGTAAATTTACCACTCTTTCTATAACTGAAGGAAGACCTATTGAAGAAAGAACTAGCTGTAGTAGGTACTATCATGAGCAATAAAAGCGACATACCACAATAGATGAGACTACAAGTTTTACAAAACGTTGCTTCAGGAACTGTTCGATTTGCATTCTGGAATAAAGCAACTTTAGTTGGCTTTATCCTCAAACAAAAAAAGGTAATAGTAATCAGAGACGAGTGGTCTGAGACGATAAATTGGAGCTACACTACGAGGTGATAGCCGATGGAACCATTTTTCAATCTCAATGATATAGCCGTGGCCAACTAAGAATGGACGTCGGCTATATCTCAGGAACTGTCAATATGACAACAATGAAATAAAATACTAATAGGTAAATCGGCCAAGAGAAATCGCTGGAAATTATTTTTAAGTTCGAAAGATGGCCGCTTGGGGGCGCAACTGTTATGGCCAATCATAAAACGGGCCCTTTCTCAGAAAATATGCAACTAAAAATATATTTTACATATTGCCTTAGTAAACACTGGAAAATTTTTGACTTTTTTTGCTTGGCGTATTTTGTTCTTATAAAATGTAGTGGCGGGGGAACGTCAAACATGTTTTTATTTAAATGGAAATAACTCCGGTATGAATTAACGGAATTGAACAAACTAGGTCTCGTTTAAAAGAGCTCTGCTTACTTAATAATCTGCTGCATAAACGTTGTCCCAATAGATTTTGCCGTGGTAGCTAGAGGGCGCTGTTTGGCACTTTTAAACAAAAACAATATCGTTTACTCGACCCCATAAATAAAAATCGAAGCATTTAATCAATGCCGGGCGGCCATGAAATGATGCCGCCCCGTCCTATCCATCTACCAAGGTAGTCGGCATCTAAAAATTCACGAGCATTTACCACAGTGAGCTGGACAGCCATCATGCTGGAACAGCATTCGTTGCCGAATTTCATGGGGCACTCCTCTAACAAAATCGGTAATTCCTCTCTTAAAAAGCCTAGACAATTGTTACCATTTAGTTGGTTATTAAAAAAGAATAGACCGATAGTTCGCCCTCCTACAATTCCTGCCCAACACTTTACAGACAACAACCTTGGTGCTGGGCCTCTCGGGTCCAGCGTGGATTCATTCTTAACCAATAGTGCGTATTATGGAGATTCACACCTCCACTGCTACGAAAGGTGGCCTCATCTGTTCACAATATTCGTGAAAGAACTTGCCGATCTTCTACCATCGTACCCAAAAGCCAGTGGCAACGGTCTAGTCTTCCGTCAAAATTGTAGCAGTCCTAAGTGGCGTGGATGTAAACTGACATAAGAAGGTGACCACTGATGCAACAGCATATTACTGGTTTTTGTAGGAAAAGCATTAAGTAAACCTTTGTAAGTTTATAGTGGAGATTTAAAATTGAAAGCTCGCTTATCTGTGCTTCTTGAGAATGTCTTGAACGGTAGTTGGAGTTACTCTTAGGTCCTGCACAATAGTTCTAGTACTTAGGTGAGGATTAAACTGGACATAAGTTAAAACATTAATAATGTTCTCTTCGGCGCGTCGCCTGCGTTGTCTGCGGTATACGAGAAGATGAAAGTTTCCAGTCGTTCGCAAACGATGGATAACTCGAAGAAAATCTTTTTTAATCGGGTGGCATCTATCAGGATGTTGCTGCGCATATATCCTTGCAGCAACTGTAGCATTTCTCGTGCATTCAAAATAACACCTATCATGCCAAATAACTCTTCATTGGTATAAACCATTTTGTAACATTAAAAGACGACACAACACGCACAACAAGAAAAAGTCAAATAACACCAAAAGCTCGAATAATAACACGAACTGGTACCAACACGATTTGGAAAATCAAGAACAAACATTTGAAAAATAGTAACTAAATGACACTGACATGAATCTAAAACGTTGTAATATTTTGACGTACTGCTTCCAATTTTGTTTTCATAACCTACTAATTTTTATGACGCATTCCTTCGCTAAGAAATGATTATTTACCTAGGTTGCATTTTATTCTCTTTTTGTGCATAAATTGTCGGTTTTGAGAAAGATGACGGTTTTCATCAATATTCCTATTAAGAAACAATGAAAATTTCAGCTAGATACAATAAAGATTAATCAAGTAATCATCGACAATAAAACAAAAACTCTTTCTTTTTATTTGACATTACTTACTTAAGTGTCAATCTTACGAATATTTGTAGGCTTAATAAGTAAACTCATTAAAGTTGAAATAATGACATTGTGCAAATTTCCATCAGTTAACCGTGGCAGAATAATCGGTCTTCGAGCAGCCGGATTATCATTTCGTGATGTTGCCGCTGGCGTGGGACGCAGTGTCGCCACAATTTCCTTATGTTGGCGAAGATGGTCAGAAAATAATGAGGAACGACGACGTATGCGTCCCAGGCGTCCTAGACGCGCCACAGATCGTGAAGATCGTGTTCTTCGTCTTGTAGCTCTTCGGGTTCGTTTTTCATCAAGGGAAATTGGTGATAGATGGAGAGGATTAACTGATCATCAAATCTCCTTACGATCGATGTATCGAAGAATTCGATCTTTTGAGCTCAGATCATACCGACCATTGCTTTGTTTACCTCTAACTCCACGCCTTTGTACTGCACGCGGCAATGGTGTAACGAGAGGTTGCATTGGAATGTGCAATGGAATCCAGTCGTCTTTAGTGACTAATCTCAATTTTGTTTATGGGCTCATGATGGTCGCAGGTTGGTTAAAAGACGTCCTGGGAAAAGACGCAATTTGCATTTTTCTGTACAACGACATACTGCTCTCATTAAAGGTGTGATGGTGTAGGGAGCCATCTGTCATGGAAGCAGATCTCTAGTAGTTATTGAGGGAACATTAAATGCAAATTGGTACATTAACAACGTTCTTGAACCCGTATTACTGCCATATCTGCAAGAAATAGAAAATCCAATTTATCAGCAAAATAATACGCGGCCGCATACCGCAAGGGTTGCTATGGAGTTTCTAAATACTGCTAATGTTGATCTGCTTCCATGGCTTTCTCGTTCGCCAGACTTATCACCAATCGAACGTTTGTCGGATACGGTAGGACGGAGAATAAATGATCTACAGCCACTCCCAAACAATGTAGATGTCCTTCAGCAACGGATTTTAGAAGCGTGGGATAGTATACCTCAGGTTAGCATAGATTTACTCATTTCAACTATGCCTAATCGGCTAGCGGAATGTGTGAGAAACAGAGGAGGGCCGACGCATTATTAGTGTTAACAATATTTGTATCTTGCTAAAATGTTCATCGTGTATTAATAGGTTTAAAATACACGTTTTCTGAAAATTTCATTAAAATACATCAGCGTTTACTGTGTGTTCTTTTATTTATAGCGACCGTAGTAAATTTGATTTTTGAGAAATAGCTTTTCTGTCGATGTTTTGAATGTCGAAAAACTTTTTTACAAGACCTGTTTCATGTTTTTTTTTTATGGAATCGTCGGAGACCGCCGGAAGTCGAGTTTTTTTTTTTTTTTTGGACACCGCGCAGCATAAACTCTTGCAACAGTTAAATTCTTCATGCATTCAAAATATTAGCAAGCGTATCAAATGTTATTTCATTTGTTAACGGCAAACACAAAAACTTTAATGGAGCTAATATTGTTTTGACGCAAAGCAATATTTAAAGTGGCTATTGTTTTGTGTTATTTTTGGCATTTCAAGACCTACTTGTTTTTACTAGACTGCTATTTTGTTCATCCGTGAGAAATTGCAGATCTGTATTGAACAGTTCGGGTGACAATTTCGTTATTACTTGCGTTATTAGTTCTTCAGTATTAGGGCTGTTGCACACCATTCTTCTATAACATCGGTCCTTTTTTATTCGCTCTAAATTAAAGATACGCCCCCATGGGGACATTTAGTATATTAAACTTTGTTCCTTTGTTTTAATAGCTTAATAATTAATAAATTTTAATTATAAATAATTTTAATAAATAATAACAGTTAAACCTGCTCTTCAACTCTGTTGTAAAATATATTTTTACATTTATTTTTTTCATATCTGTGTACCGAAACGATTTGCGGTTTTCACCAGTTTCTATATTTTTTCACACTCTTTTTTGAGAAAATTGCAAACATTTACGGCTTTGTCACAAAACGCCATCTGTCGACTAGAAAAAAAAAAAAAACTAAACCGACAATGTTAATATTTTATTAGAAGCAACTGAGAAGCCTCTCTCAAACGAGACGGTTGAGTTAAAAAGAAGTTATGCCATTTTTTCCAAGTGAACATTTACTTCATCCCCCTTCATTTAACAAGATAGAGAAAAATGCTAAAAAAAGAAAATGTTTCTAAGCTTACGTAGTTTGTAATAAAACTATTTTAGACAAATCTTAGTAATGTGGATTTTCTGATTTGGTGTCTCGATCACTTTTACTATAAATATTTTTTCCCGAAACTGTGCGATGCGTAGTTTCTCGTATACAGCCGGCGTCCATTCTTAGTTGGCCACCCTGTACAAATTGCTAATTTATTTGCTGCTGGTTAGATATCTTACAACTATTTAAAGTATATTTACGCTTAATCAGTTAATAAATGTTTTGAAAACATTTAATTTGCGATTTATTAATAAATATTACCTAGTTAGCCACCGGGGTCAGTCACTGCCCTTTTCTGACTTTTCCGGGTGTACGAATAGGGTACATGCGATTGTTAAACAAAAGGCAGAAATAGTTCTCATATAACACTGCCCATAGGAATATTGCCGATATTGCTAACGCAACGCATCCCGATAAACATATTTGTCAATTTACATTGCGCGCATAATTTCAAAATTTAAGCAACCCTGGCTCGGTAGAATGCGGTTTTAAAAAAAGACACAAGAAGTGGATATCCGAAAACGAAGATACGTTTTTAAGTGTACTGTCAGATGTTAAAGAAAACAAATTGACATCCTTGTCAAAGATTTCAAGCCGAACCGATGTTAAGAAATAAATGTTTTCTACCATTTAAACCAAAATTCATCTCTACACTTAAGGAACGTGACTGTCCTAAGATTCTATTTCTTAGCTTGGTTTCAAGCGCAGAAAGAGAACTTCAATTTTGTCAAACAGATTCTTTGGACAGATGAGGCCACCTTTACTTCCAATCATCTAGTGTAGCGACCAGTACTCGTTTAAAATAAATGTTTTGTGTAGAATGGTGAGCAATTATCTTTTCGGTCCTTTTTTTTATCGATTTTTTGTACGAACTTCCCCTAAGTATCAGGCAAAACTTATGATTCCAATTGGCCGGTGCTCCAGTTTTTTCAACGTTTTTCCGATTATCCATGGCCACTGACGTACCCGGATATGCCCCCGCTTGATTTTTTCTTTTTGGAACACTTAAAAGAAAAAGTCTATGCTGAAAGACCTTTTAAGAATATCATCGACGAATTAGAAAACACTGTAAGAGAGAAGACAATGTAGGTATCCGTTGAATTTTTAGTAAATGCTGTAAAGGATGTTTCATGGCGGACCATATTGTGCATGGAATGGGAAGGCCCACATACAGAAATGTAGATTTCCTTATTGTTATTTTATTATTTACTAGACTTATGTGTGTTAATAAACAAATAATTAAAGAGTATTTCTTGTGACATTCGTATGTTTCTGGGCGGTTATTGCATTTTCACATATGTTTACTATTTAAAACACAATAATAAATAATAATGGTGTTTATTTGTAAAGTTATTTCAACTTTGCATTACTTATGTTACAATTTTCAAGTCCTAGTTTTGATATTTCCGAAAATCGAAGTAACGATGCAAAAATGCTTAAAAAATCTGGCCGATGGACTTCGGTACAACACTTTCTCATATAAGAAATCTAACTGTTGCCCGCAGCAATTCCTAACTCCGTATAACTTGCAATATAATAAGATATACTTTCCTACAAAATTGTTTTTTCTTATTCACCCTGTATTTTGCAAATCACTGTATATTTTTACATATTTGGATAGTATGAGAAATTAACTTTAAAATACTTTAGATTTGTTTTTGAAACTTTGTTATAAAATATAAAAAAAAAAATTAAAATAATCATTCGTTTTGTTATTTTCGGACGCGTAATTAAGGGCAACATTTTATTTTTGCAAAAATATTTATAAACCGTTTGAAAGCATGTACTTTTATTTACAAGTTGCGATTTTCAAATTGCAAGAAACTTTTATGGTTTCTTAGTGACAGCGCAAGCGCCGAAATCGCCATATCGGCCGCCATTTTGAACTAAAATGTTCGTTTCTTTTTTATTTTATAATTATTAGTCTTTAAATGATATGAAAATTGTCATCACGTTCACTCTCATACGGAGCATTAGGCCTTCATCCTCTTCAGGTTGTGGTGCATTATTGCAATCCATTCCACTCAAATTAATGAACGCAGGTGACCAATGCAGGCCACTTTTTCTGCATCCATACGCTGTACCGCATTCAGTTTTGGGTCATTTTTATTGATGTTAAATAATTTTCTTTCTGCCAACCCCAATGTTGAGGAGATATTTTAAAATTATTTTTCCATTGCTGAACTTCAGATAAATTCTTTTGATGTGCTGCTTGCTGTATCTTCTGTTGGAGGCAATGAACTAAGTTGTATGCTTTTATCTTTCAACACTAGTCTTAATTCATTTAAACCTTTCGCCGTTTTAGCACCATACAGTATAAAAATAGAGTAAAAACCTGCGTTGTAAAGCTCTTCTTCTTCTATATTTTCAGCTACTGTAGTACACAATTTGTTATCAGAATTGTAAAACTTAAAAAAATGATTTTTTTATTTATTATAAAAAGTTGATGTAGTGTCACATCCTGTGAAGGTATGGAGAGAGAGAAAACGTTCTTTTCTTGTATGTGGCAAATGCTTTAATTTTTTTTTGCACAATCGAGCATCTTTGTTTATTTATAATATTTGTTTCCAAGACCATAGGATACGTTTACCGGTTGATAGGCCCAACACGTCGGTAAGTAAATATTTACCAACGTGTTTTACTATGGAAAATCGAGGTCTGTTTCAGATCAAAAATCAATAACTTTTTTATTTCTGAAGATATACTATAAAAATGTAAAATATAAAGTGGTATGTAATTCAAACGGGATGTTCTTTATTGGAATTTATTTTTATAGGATATATTAGAAAAAAAAAAAATGAAAAGCTGCAAAAACGGCTTTTATTTTATTTTTTTAACTAAAATACTGTTTATAATGTATACAAAAAGTATAAAATTTTTTTATTTTTTCATCATTTATCATTATACCTGAGGAAAGTGCTTATGTACTCTGTGTTCCCATTTTGGTTGAAATTGTAGGGTATCTCGTTTGAGAGCAAAGATAGAAAGATGCCGTTTTTTTGCGACCCTTTTCTACTTTTTGTGAAACGAAATATGACACAGACAGAATTAGCATAGTCTTATTAGTATTTGGGATACAGGGCGAAATTCAAAATTTGAATATTTTAAGCACCGCTCGTAACTGCTTTGCTTTGCAATTTATCGAAATGGTGAAAAGTGGGTTTTATACAGAATTTTCCGTAGAATTTAGTGGCGTGCATACTTTTCCCCACAAAAAGTCAGTTTCTTCGCAAAAAAACAAAGTTTTGTTTTTTAAATGAACACACTGTATATTTTATTATTATATAATGGAGCTTAGTGTCGGCTTTCGAAAAATATATATTATGTGGCACTTCTTTTGCATTATTAACCTCAAAAATGAATGTTACGTTAATTTAACATTTTGATAGAAGTTTTATGCAAAAACACAAAATTAAAAACTAAACATAATATCTACTACTTTACAAGCCTAATATAAATTACTAAAAGGGATGTTTGAACTGATGACCATTCTGTCTTATACATGCTTCAGACACTCTTCCAAATCGTTCTATAGCATTAAGCGCAATAATAGGGTGATCTTGTAAATGTCTAAACGCTTCTCTAGCTGCATTTGTCAAACGTTCAATGTTATCATATTGAGTTTGGTATATTTTATTTTGCAAGTAACCCCATAAAAAATCTAAGACATTAGTGCCAATCCATTTATTACCAAAATTGTTTTCCAAAAACGGGCGTATAATTTGCGCATTGTAAGATGGGGCTCCACCCTGTTGCAAATGAATTTGGTTCAAGCGAGCTAAAGGAATGTCATCTAATAATTCTGGCACAACCATTTCTAAAATGTCCAAATATCTAGGAGCGGATAAGTTCCCTTCGAAAATGTAAAATTTTATTTTTGATCCTAATATAAAGTAGGAAACGTTTAGTCCAAATCGCCCTTGTTGTCTTTGTGGAAATATTTGGTGTTCATTTTCTTGAGACCAGAATCTGCTATTGTGCCTGTTTAAAACACCTGAATTGCTAAAATGTGCCTCGTCTGACCATATGACATTTCTTCCCAAGTTGGGTAGTATATTTAAATGTTTAAGTACCAATTGCAAAATATTAATCAACGTTCAGCGTCGCCAGGATGTAGATATTGAATAAGACTAAATTTATATGGTTTATATTTATGGTGGCAAAGTATTCTTTGGATTCTTGTTTTCGAAACTCCAATACTACTTTCAATAGTTCTGCAAGAACTTGTAGGTTTACCCTCCACACTGGCTAACACGGTAACCTCATTTTCTTTATTATATTTTTTTCACCTGGGTTTAAAAAATAATCCATAATTAAATTTCTTTTTAATCTATAAATCATGATTTTACTAGGTTGTCTCCGTTCTAGAAACCTACATAGATGTAAAGTTACTTAATTGCCAAAGGAAACTACATTTACCTGTTAAAATACAAATTTATTGCTGCGTCGGCGTTTTCATTACTCTAACCAAAGAAAATCAGCATATATTTTTCAAAGTTTTAAAAATTTTGATTTTCTGCCATATTTTGCACAATGAAAAAACAATACGATTGTTGCACAGAAATAATTTTAATCGGATTTGGCAGATCAATTACGTTTAGATCAGACTAGGCCGAGTCTACTTACAAATTTACATATAAAGGAAGTTTTATTGCCATTAATATTTTTTTCTGAAGCTGTAAGATGTATTTTACCCAATTTAAAAAAAAAATTCCAGTTTGAATATGTTTCAAAAACTATTGTAGTAAATAATTTGCATAATTTTTATTATTTTGCATTTCTGCGTAAAAGTTCTTAGAATTAGTATAATCGCGTATTTACATATTTATAATTATAATAAACCAGTAAGAATCTAGTAACTCTTTTTTAATACTCAAATATATCCTGAACGTTCAAGAAAATAAGCGTTTATATACGGAGTTTATAGGTTTCATGGCCAACTATATCATCACAATGTTAAATTAACGTAACATTCATTTTTGAGGTTAATAATCCAAAAGAAATGCCACACAATATAAATTTTTTGAAAGCTGAGATAAGCTCTATATTATATAATAAAACAATATACAGGGTGTTCCATTAAAAAAATAAAACTTGGGTGTATTGCGAAGAAACTGACTTTTTGTGGGGAAAACTATGCACGCCACTAAATTGTACGGAAAATTATGTATAAAACCCACGTTGCACCATTTCGGTAAATTACAAGGCAAAGCAATTACGAGGGGAGTCCTGTATCTGAAATACTAATAGGACTATGACAATTCAGTTTGTGGCATCTTTCGTTTGACGAAAAAGCAGAACATGGCCGCGAAAACCGCATCTTTCTATCTTGCACGCAATCGACAATTTCAACCAAAATGGGACACAATGTACAGTCGTTTAATCAAATCCACATCAACTCCTGTTATTTCAGCAGAGATGATTGCATTATAAAAAAGTATTCTGGCAGTATTACCACTTACTTATCGTGCTTGTTAGATGCGCAATCCGAGCTCCTCACGAAAATGTTTTTGTGCCAGGATATTCTTTTGGTGCTTTAGTTGTTTCTTTTCTTCACTTGTGGTTGACCATGCCTGGTAAGGAAGGTTGTAGGAAATATGTAATGTCATTTCCATACAACGAATCCAGACATGTAACGTAGACAGTCCGTATTGATAGGTACGCATTTTCATTGTCAGGGCTAGCAGTTACTTTAGCAAAGTCGTTCATTTACCGTGGAGTAGTTCCACATGTTGTACATGTTGGACCTGAAGGCGTTTTAGTTTTCTCGAGAGATTCCTTGAAAAATTCTATTAATATAAACCGTCAAAAACGAACAGATGAAGATGCTGGATTTTGCCAAACAACAGCGCCTGTTAGCTCATCAACTAATTTGATATGCTCCAAAGAAGTGATAAATTTGCATTAGAAATAAGTTCAGACTTCTCTAGAAATTTCTGCTTGTACTGGCTGTGACCAGATAAACCAACACAGCCCCATTTACTGTATAAAAATAAATGTCTTAAATCATTTTTATACACGGAATCTATGGTCAAAATTCTAACTGCAGTGTAAACCAATAGATCTTGAAGTTTTAGTATTTTTGCATGTGTGTTTGTAATTTATATTGCTGAACATGGTGGATAGCAGGTCTGTTTCAGCAGGACAACGCACCTGTACATAAGGGTGCGTTGACGATGGGAAAACTGCGGGATTTGAGGTACGATTTTCTCGACCATCCCCCCCCCCCCCCGATTCTCCTGATTTGACACCCTCCGAATTCCATCTGTTCCCACACTCGAAGAAATTTGTGTCTGGGAAGCGCTTCGCATCCAATGAAGAAGTTGAGAGGGCCGTAGATGAATATTTTCACAACCTTGTACTCTCACTTCCGGGAAGGAATAGTGATGTTGGAGAAACGCTCGATTAAGTGTGTTGAAGTAAAGGGAGATTACTGAAAGTCGCAGTCTTTCATTGTCAGACCGAGACTTTTTCAACTTACCCTCGTACATGTAATTAGATTTAATTCATTGTTCTTTGCTTGACGAGTGTAAGTACTTCATTTTGGTGCAGCACAATAAAATATTATTATTATTATCACATCACTTCACAAAAAGTGTTAGTGCCTCAACTAAAATAACCCTCAACATCAAAGACTACTACTGACAATGTGTTTACTAATGTGGACGATGGTCTTCTGCAAATGTACATAATAGACTCAGGGTTTTCTGATCACAAGGCAATTGTAGCAAAATTAAATGTAAATGTACCAAACAGGCCCAACTCATACAGTAGGAGATATACTGACGCAAACATTTCTAAATTCTTCGAGTCACACCGTGTCAGTAATTTCAATTTCATGAATTCTTCTAACTTAGATATTGATACAAAGTTTAGTATGTTTTATAACCTGTTCTGTGATGCATTTTTAGAAAAATTCCCACTTTTAAAAAATCATAGAGTTAAATTTAAGCCATGGTTAACTCAGGTTATTAAAATCTCGTGTAAGCACAAACGGTTGTTACATAAATTTCTGAAATCAAACCCTCATGAACTGTCGAAGTCAATTTATAATAGGTATTCTACTTTACAATCGACCATAGAATTGGCAAAAAAAAGTCAAATCAAACAGAATATAGTTAGTTCGTCTAACACATCCAAAGCTGTATAGGCAGAAGTTAGGCGTTTTTCTAAAAAATCACGTATTTCTAACGTTAATATACCACTCAAGTTAGATAAGATTGTAGTCTCAGATCCAAAAGTAATTGCTCACCTTGTCACAATTATGGCCTTCCTATTTATACCATCTCAAAATCTTTCTTCCTTGAACCATAATGAAATATACTCAATATCTAATCTCAAAAATAATAAAAGTGCAGGTGTCGATAATATACCGGCATTAATTCTTAAAATTTTTCTTTTCAGAGATATTGAGTAGCGTCATAAATCAGTGTTTTCTATCAGGAATAACACCAACGTGTTTAAAGCGCGTGAAAGACTTACGTGTGCACAAAAGTGAAAGCAAACAGGAAATTGACAATTACAGACCCATTACACTAAATAATCTTTGAATCTGTAATCTACAGTCGACTTAAGACCTAAATTTATTGGGTCATCATCAACATGGTTTTCGTAAAAACTATTCTTCTAACACAGCCATGTTTAATTTCTTTGAATACAAATACATTTGCGTAAATAGGAACAAAGGTTGCGCAGAATTATTCTGTGATCTGTCAAAAGCATTTGACATGGTAAATCTTAATACCTTGCCACATAAGCTTGAATCGTATGGAATTAGAACGGCTGCACATGCCTTAATTAAATCATATCTTGAAAATCGCAAGCAATATGTTGTATTGTCACATAAATATATGAATACAATTGTTAAGAGTTTCATCTAATACCAGAGACGTATTAGTGGGAGTACCACAAGGTTCAATATTAGGATCATTGTTATTCAATATATTTATTAACGATTTACATACCTATGTCTATTACCTGCCATGTGGCTATGCATATGGATGATACGGCTTTTGTTCCACGAGTCAGCAAGAATTCAATGCTAAAGCTCTTAATTTAATAAAACATATTCAAAACTGGTTGAAGAGCAATCGATTGAATGTAAACGTAAATAAGGCCGATTTTTTAAATAATTATATGCATATTTCCATCCTGAATGAAATGTCATTTAATGATATTCCATTAAAAGCCGCTGATTCAAGTAGATTTTTAGCTTCTAAAAATCCGGACAATTTTCTAACAAGCCGATTATATCAATAAAATTAGTAGGCGTTCTAATTTTCTGTTAATATAATCTAGTAAGCGAAGCACTTCTGACATGTCACATAGGAAACAATTGAGCAAGAATTACTTGTCAAAAATGACATCTAAAGAAGTTGTGCGTTCGCGTGTTGTTCAATTTTATGAAAACAATGTTAGTCGCGGAAAAAGTTACACCATGAACCATTTTATGGCCGAGGGGATCCCAAAATCAATAATTTATGGTATAATACAATCCAGGCGCATCAATCGGAAACCAGATCTGGACGCATACCAACGGTAATGACCACACAGAATAAAAAACGCTTAAGAACTGCTTTTTCCAACAAAGACAACATCAGCCAGAATGATGCAGCAAGGAAATTTAGCTGTACTCAACAGTATATTTCCAAAAAGGTTAAAATTAACGTCAGGAAGAAACAACGGTCTCCATATTACAAACCAGCGCAAATTTATATATTAAAAGTCAACTGTCGATGGATGTATCGAAATTATTGGGGAAAAAGTGTGATTTTGGACGACGAAAGTTATTTTCTCTTAAGTAAACCTCAAATGCTTGGGAACGATATTTTCTGCACGGATGGCTTATCAGGCACACCGGCCAATATAAAATAAAAAAGAACCGAAGGTAATGCTCTACATTGTTGTTTCGGAAAAAGGTATATCGGGGCCGTATTTCAAGCCATGGTCTGGCTATCAATCAAAAAACTTAACAAAGTTGCTGTTTAGAGAATATATTGTTACCATTTGCCGCCAAGCACCATAATAACGACAAGAATTTTTCCGCCAGAAAAACATATCTTTTGTACCAAAGGAAAAAATCCCCCCAACTTACCACAGTGTCGTCCAATTGAAAATCTTTTTGGCGAACTTGGTGCTAAGATTTACCGTAATCGACGAATTAAAAAATGTCAGAAGGAAATTGAGACTAGTGGCGTTCAACGCAATTGCGAAAAGATTTTTCTAAATTACGAAACGTTGCAGACCATGCCTCCATTCCGAAATCCACCACTGTTTTTTGTTGTGAGAAATACTCATTTATTATTAGTAAAATTATTGTTTTATTATGAATACATTTTCCTTCTAAATTTTGCACCTGATGATTGTCCGCATTTTTAGTTGTACCCCGTTATCATTCTCTTAACACATCATAAATATTTACAGCAAACTAAATTCTGCATGTTATTTAATACGTTCGCTTCAGGGTCTGGTCTCTCTAAAAGTATTGAAAATGGTATATTACGCAAACTTTGAGTCATTACTGAGATATGCAATTCAATTTCATGGTTATCCTTCTGTGTTAAAGATTTATTCATTACTCAAACGAGAGTTATAATTATGGATAATTTAAAACCCAGGGATTCTTAGTCTTGGTTATCTTTTGCTAAGCTAGACATTCTAACATGATTTATGATATCCTGAACAAATGTCTTCATGTGCAAAACGAGATCTAATGGACAGTTTGTGAGATACAGAGTGTTAAACATACGGAGGCAGGGTTGTTACTTACCTTTAGAAAATCAATAATGTGGCGATTATTTTATTACAAAACGTCAAGGATAATAATTATAATCTTAATAATGTCGACACGAGTTGTATTCTAAGATTCCGTATACAAGGTGATTCTTTTTCTATTAGCCAATGTTAAGATTTTTATGTAATTCTTTGAACAAACTCAGTCAAAAGCAAAAGCCCGTATACCTGCAGAATAAGTAAATATCATTTGATTTTAATATTGGGTGATCTGGGGTTACTATTATACAGGGTCACTCAAAATTGTCTTCTTTTGGTTGTATTTATTTTAATTGTTTTTAGGAACATATATACAAATTAAACATAAAATTGAAAACTAAATATAGTATGATCAATATTTTGCGGCTCTTGTTATTTGTCTATTGTACGGATCCTGGTCAACGGCATGATGCTGCAGTAATCAAATGGGAGACTACTGCATTAAAAATGTTTGTGATGTACCAAGAGAAAGTTTGTAAAGTGAGTACCTATCGGCAGCACTCCAGCTCCGAATTAGTGCATTTTACTAATTCATACCATGTCTGTTAAGATTTTGTAATTACAATTATGTACAGATTCTATTTGTTGATGGCTTGCATACCCCAAAAAGTATACTATAGCGTTATGTAAGTACCGACACTTCGAACACCAGATTTATAAGTGGAGTAATAACGATCTAACGCATCTTCTTTATTAAGCATTTATATGTGTATAAATATTCAAATTCGTTGTCACTCAAACTGCTCTCATGATATATTATCGTCAGATTTCTTGCTATATTTTTGTAAGAATGACAAGATTTCTCATCTCATGATCGGTTAATGTAACGCAATCCAATAATTATTACCTAATAAAAGGTTCTAAAATATATCCTTGCTCATCTAAATGATATGCACATGATATAACCCTTTCATCTGTACGTCTTGTACATTTAAAACATAAGCCCCATATTCGACAGATAATGAAGATCTTCATCGCCGGTACATACCGTGTGAGTCACGAATTATTAGGCATTTGCACACGGTGTTACTAGGTACGGTGTTACTACATGCGATTAAATCGAAGATACTCTTGGATATAATTTGTTTAACAGTTAATGTTGATTCTGACACTCATTTACTACATGGTAATTGTAAGTGATTGTAATTAGTTTATTGTTGAGTTTAATACAGCAGACATAAAAACAAACTACCTACTTTAATATAGAATAAGATGGCCCTAAGAAATAGAAATCTCGTAACTTGTTTTTTTTTTGTGATGGACGATTTCAACCACGTTTACTGACTAGAATAGATGGAGATGAGAATAATGCGAAATGTGAAATAGCTATTGGTAGAAGAGAAGAATTGTTTAGACCTCCCCTTGACGTAAATGCTGGTACGAAAATATATACCAATTGCAATCAGTCAATCCGCAATGAAATATCTGCTATTGAAGAAGACCCTACTTGTTTAAGGATAAATAACGGCGGTGAAGATCTTCGTAGGTTATCTGTCGAATGTAGGGCTTATGTTTTCATTTTGAAAGATTGAGAACTCCTTGATTTTCAGGTCATAAGGGAGGCAGAGATATATCCGTAGGTATACCCAGTAATGCATATTTCTTGTTTTGGATGCCACTCAATTTATAGGTTTAATAATTATAATACAACAAAAATTGAGAAAGTTGTACCTTAGCAGCATTATAGGTAATCTAAATAAACTCTAAACTGTATTTTTATATATATTTAATAAAGCAAATGCCTGATTAATATCAGCATAAAATAACTAACTAAATTTCGCGTAAAAATTTACGATACTAAAATTACTAAATTAAACACAACTATACAAGCTTATAATCTATATTTACTTAAAATTCAAAATGCAATATGATCAACACTGTATTTAATAATAAAACGTGACCTACGTCGACAAATATTTTAGTACGATAGGTTATGAACTCAAATGTTTTTATCTTAGAAACAGAAAATAGCTGTTCCTTTATCAAAATAACACTAACTGATTCGATTACTTAAAACGTACTTTGCATAAAAGGATACGTATTACTTACATGTACTCAAAATAATTATATTACTTCGTCTTAAAATGCACTGTAGTAGGAAAATTTCATTTCCATTCATAAGATAAACATACGATAAAGGTAATTTCCATTTGTCAATAACGTACCAATAAACGAACTGTAGACCATATGTGAAGGTAACGTAAGTTCAATAATACGAACGTAAGGTGTACTATAATTTTCATCTGTCTTCAACGTACAAATAAACGAACTGTAGACCATATATGAAGCTCATTTTCATAATATAAACGTTTGATAAGGTAAGATAATATCTGTAATATAAACTTAAGGTAAGGTACTACAATTTTCATTTTGTTTTCTACGTACAAATAATGGAAATGCAGATCCAACAATTAAACCAGATATATATAACAGCATGCGTTATTAATGCAAAACAAAGGTGTCTCCATTGATATTCGTCAAGATGACATTGCGTTATCATGTGCCATTTTATGTAATTTCATGCCGTCACCATCACGCTTTTGCAAATAGGAAATTCATTAAAATTTAAGCTTTTTCTTAACTCAAGCGCTTTCCTTAATGTAGAGGCGTGCCCTATTTTTGTTCCCTTGCGGGAAGAACGCTTAAAAAACGAAATGCATTGCAACGCTGAAGGTACGGAAGTGAAACAAGCGGGTTCAGTACGCATTTGCGCACAAAACAACAAAAATAGATGTTACTACTACTAAAGCGAAAATATCGATATATATATATATATATATATATATATATATATATATATATATATATATATATATATATATATATATATAAATATGCCAAAACTTATTTATTGAAACAAAAAAGATACCAACGTAATGTAAATATATTTACCAATAATAATACTAATTCAAAACTTAAGTTAAGGTAATGATAGACAAGAATTGGCATGTTACATATTCCCGAAAAGGTTAAATCATGTGTACATCACTTAGATGAGCAAGAATATATTTTACAACCTTTGTTAATTGGATACATCAACCGATCCTATGTGATAAGAGGAGAAATTCTTCAGTTATTTTTACAAGGAATTCATCATGTAGAAAAAAATTTGACGAGGACATACGACGAGAATAGTTTAAGTGTTAGTGAATTTGAATGTTTATACCGTCAATAAACAGCAGTTTTTAGAACTATTTACCTACTGCGATGGAGTACGCCAAGAATATTATTACAGATATGTGAGTAAACAAGATTTCTTGATGTTCTTGTGCAAAATATGTCATAGACTTTCTGATAATTTTGTACGTGTAATGTTTAGCTATTCAAGTAGACAAGCAGTAAGTCTAGCCGTTACTCTTGCTGGAAAATCTTTGATGCAACGTTTTGTGACTATAAACATAAGATTTAATGCTATAATTAGAGACAATTATATTGAAAGATATGTTATGGACTTGGTTAATGTACTATATAATCCAGAGCCACAAATTCCCAAAGTAATCACTTTCATTGATGGTGCTTACAGTTACATTCAAAAGAGGAGTAATTTTGGAGTTTAGCGACAGTCATATTGTGTACAAAAAGGCCGACACTTATTAAAACCTATTTTAACAGTAGCACCTGACGGCTACATAATTGACATTCAAGAGCCATACTTCTCTGATAGTAAAAATACACAAATTCTCGATTGAGTTACAATCAGGAGATTGTGGTGGCGTATCCATAACTTTGGGGCAATTATATAAAAGCCATTGCCTAGTAATATATCCTTTATGCTTTGGGATATTATCTTGATACAATATAAAATCATCTGCAATTCCCAAAGTAGTTGCACTGACCTTCAAATTTCATGATTCCATCTATAATTTACAACTTCCCAATCACACTAGCCGCAAAACACCCCCATACCTTAACTGATCCTCCCCCGTATTTTACTGTGCTCTGAAGATTTTTTTGTCTAAACTTTTTATGACCCGTCTCCAGAAATCGTAATCACGATTTTTATATTTGTTAGCAAACTTAAATCTCTTTTGTCTGTTCTTAGCGTTAACAAATGGTTTTCTTCTTGCTACACGGCCATTATACCCATTTCTTCGTATAGGTCTACGAATTGTTTCAGCACTTACTTGTTTGCCTAATTCATTTTCTACATTGTGCACTAGTTTTGGTGCACTAATTTTTCGATTCTTTCATAATTTGACGTTCACCATGATCATTCAGCAGTCCTCTATCCAGATTTCGTGGTTTGTTTCCAATTCTCCCTTCATTTTAGAAGCGGTTTACAATACACTAGCTTGTGGAATGACTTTTATTTACAATATTAGCAATTGCTCTTAATGATTTTCCACCCCGATAATGAAAAATAATGAGCTCGCGCAGCTCAAACGACGTTTCTTTTCCTTTTCTGCCCATAGTTCAAATTCAAGCACTCAAGTATGACTTATGTACATATGCGTGTCAAATTGTTTTTATAACAACTAAAACAATCGCAATGGACCTTTGACATGTGCTATCCAGATTTTCAAGTTTACTTGTTAACATAATTCAAAACCAACTTAATGGTGTATGAATATGATTGAGAGGTGGCTTCTTATGTTTTATAGTATTATTATTATTTTATATTTCGAAAAAACTATATATCATTAAAAATTATTATTCGTTCATAACAAAATTTATAATAATTTTATATATCATTAATTTTAGCATTATAAAGTCGATGTTGTAGCAGTTCTTTGGAATATATTTTTTTTGTTAATTTAGTTTTAAAATTTGCATTATGCATTTTATGTATAATATTTGAAGTGTATGAATATGACTGAGAGACACTGTACATTTAATAAACGTGATAATGAAATGTGCATGCTGTGTTTTTGTTTACATAATTCCAAGGCATACCTGATTTATTTTAAAATGAAGATTTTTATTTTGCTGATTTCTACGGTTTAGGAAAACTGGAAATTATAATTAATAGTGTGTACAGATGCAGTATTTTTTTCTCTACAAAAAGTGTATGTACACTTTTGCTCTAAAATAATTAGGGAAGCTAATAATTGAATATAAAGAAATTACCATTGAAATCGCTATGTTGCGTCAAGTAAGGCACCACTGCTCAGGTCAAAGATTTGAAAATATAGAAGATTTAAAGCAGAGTGTGAGAAAATATCGAATTTTCAGTTAGCCAACGTTCGACGGCAATTTTACTACTGATTGGGTTATTGTTTATCAGTATATGGTACTTTATTTGAACATTTGTTATAATTTGTGAATTGTTCTGAATTTACACTAAGTTTGTTTTGTTATCGTGTTATACATATTTAATTCTCCCTCAATTCAATTTGTTTGATTATTCTGGTTCCGGAAAATTATGACGATAGCATATGTCGATGCAGCATTTTATTCTCTTAAAACTCATTATTAGCTTAACCATCTTACCATTTTTACCTTTTCTTGCGTCGGATATGTTTTACCCGAAACAGAATTACATGTAAAAATCAGTCGACGTCAAGCAACAATGACAAATAATGGAGATGAGCATGTTGTTTGTTTATACGATTAAAAAGCATGGCCTATTTTTAATAACATGTAATTTTTTATTTTGTCGATTTTTGTGGTTTAGAAAAACGGAAAATTATAATTAATCGTATATACAGATTTTTTTCTACAAAAAACGTATTTACACTTTTACTCTAAAATAATTAGGGCAGCTAATAATTAATATACAAAAATTACCATTGAAATCGCTATGCCGCGTCCCGCAAGGCATTTACAAAATTTTGTTATATTTGGGGGCGAGTTTTTGCCTTTTTCCTTCTTTGCAAATTAATAGTATACATTCAGGGTGATTTTTGCGTGGTTTATGTTTATAATATATTTTAAAAATTTCAAATAGGAAAGATTTTTCTGACGGGACTTACGAATTTTTCTTATATTTGGGGGCGAGTTTTTATTTATATATTCAGAAATTTTTCGTCTCGACTGTGAATTTTGGTGATTTACCTATGCTACAGGTGTTTTGACTGCCGGAATGAAAGTGGCTGGTAAAAATTGGCTGCTAACTTAACACCTGTTTCAACACACAACCGTTTATTTTTGAAATTCCGATGAGATTGTCGAATTGGAATTTGTTTATTGAGGAGACTTATTGTATTTCCATTCATATAAATTAACACCACGCCGAGAAATTGAGAACTGTTGACGCCTTTTAAACTTTAACTTTACTGGCGGCATTGGGAGGTAATATTGATAAACTATCGTTCGAATGCGGGTTTATCCCCCTGGATTTTAAGTATCTTTGGCTTGACGCTGTGAGCGTTGGTCTTATTTTATTTCTATAACTGTTGAGATACTTCAAATAAATTAAAAATAATGTCACACTGAAGGCGGTGTTTCAACTTTAAAGCCACACTGTACAAAACTCCAAATTAATAACACACATTCCTCGTATCAAATCAACTACCTGTCCACTAAATTATAAATTATGACAGAATGCTTGCAACTAAGACCGTACACACTATCTGAGACACATAATACAACTGTACCTACCTTACATCGTTCTTGAGGTACAAGTTACAATTGTTACAAGCAAAACTTACTGAAGGTTACAATATACAGAATTAAAATTTTATTCGAATATAATTATAGATAAAAATTAAAGAATCAAGACATTACCTATACGCTTTCTTTCTAATTCTTGCTGTTTCACTCTTTCACGTCTTTCTTCTTCCCTCCGTAATTCTTCCTCTTGTGCTTTTCTTAAATCTTCTAATAGTTGTTGCTCTAACCTCTCACGGTCCTTTTGTTCTTGTACCTGTTTTTCTATTGAACGCCGTACTGCCTCTTCCTCTTTCGTATGTGACATTTGAACAACATTTGGTTCCACAAAATGTGCTTTATCTACAGTTGACATATTTTGTAAAGGTGTCACGCCCAAATCTACTTTTTCATTGTAATCTGCTACCGCATTACCAAAAATGGAAGGTTTTGTAACCAACCTACCAGAATTTTGTTCGTTAAAGGTTTTACTTTCCTGTTGGGAATTAGGAGTAAAAAATGTTTGCATTATTTCATTCATTTTATCGTTTGGTCTAGGAAATTGTGGTACATTAAATATAGATTCCTTTTTTTCTGCAGAATTAAAAGCATGTTTCCTCCCCACTCCCTGAACACTAGATTTTAAAGGTTCTGCAAAAATACTACTGCTTTTATTTCCAAATGAAACAACACTTGATGGATGTGTAAAAATACTTTGATTTTCTTGATTAAAAATTGATTGAGATTTTGCAAGTGGTTTAAATGTCAATTGTTTCGAACTATCAACCACGTTGGGCTTTGACCCTCCAAAAATACCAAGTCTTGGAGGGGAATCGGCTTTTGTCTTAAAGATACTCATCTTAGATTCATTATTAAATGACCAAAACGGTATAGGCAAATTTGTTTTCTCACCATCTACTTGACTTGTGTTTTCATTACTTTGTTGATTTTGACCAATTGGTAAAGTTGGCAAGGTTTCAGTTTTTGTTAACGTTTGTGCATCTTCAACCAATTCTGTCAGAGAATCCGTCATTATCAAAGTACCATTCTCGTTAAAGCTGTTATGAGGAACATAACTATTAAATTGAGGAGGAGGGAGTACTCCACCACAAACTGTTTCTCCCACTGTCTTTGTTAGTTTTGATTCTACAACATTTATAGCTCTATCTAAAGTAACAGGTATCTCTGGTTCTTGAAAAGATTTGCGATCTAAAATAACCTGGGTTTCTTCTTGATTCAAATATAATCCGTAAGAAGCAAGAAAGTCAGTCATCGATACTTGATCTTCAAATGCTAATAATTGTTGTAATTCTTGCAGCGAAAATAATGTATACGGTGTTCGTGGGGAATACGATTTTAGAGTAATGGAAAGAGCAACACTACGTACTTGAACAAAATATCGTAATAAAATACAAGCATTTAAGTAATTTGTCGAACGCACTAATTTAAAAAACTTAACAAAATTATTTTTGTTGAGGGCTGAGTAAACCTTTAACGCAAATTTAATTTCTGGAGATTTTTGGATTTCCAACTTCAACTGCTGGACCTGAAAATTAGTTTTAAGTGTGAATTTACACAATTAAAAATTTTTACCTCCCACATGAAATTTCCATCGTTAAGGTTTAATAATATTATGTAAGAACGAAATTCAGCTTCATTTTTACAACTCTCCCCTTTCAAATGTAAATCATGATACATGTACTTCAAAGTTTGTAAACATTTTGTTAAATTTTCAGTATTAATTTTTTGATCAAAGACTGATGGATCCTCTGCAACTAATCTTGCCGAGCAATGGATGTGAAAACGAGCACACTGCTCTATAAGTGCTACCGAGCCATGACAACACAATTCTTGTTGAGTAATATCCTTTCGTATACTACGTGTTCGATCCCAAAGGAAATGGTACCATTCAGACAAATTTACCTACAATGCTGCATAAGAGATATATAATGATAGGATTGAAACAACTTACATCTTCAAAATCACACAAATCCATAATGTTATGCATTAAATAACCCATTGATAACTCTAACACAGAAACTGGGCGCAGTTCGTGGGGGAGAGGAGTTTCTTGATCAGCAGAACTGCGTGAATATTGTTTAATTGCCAAATATGGATTCATGCATTTTCCTAGTGCATCTTGTTCATAATAAGCAACCTAAAGTAAAACAGTCAGTAAAACGATTTTTCTTTAATCAGGTTCTTCTGTTATTCCTAATTTTTATTAAAAACTAATTTAAGTCCTAGAATCTAGTGTTTGATTGGCATTACTTGAAATGTACTGTGTGCACTCGTTGTGTATCCTGCATTTACTATTTTATACATAATAGGGTGTATTTGTAAGTTTGCGAGTGTATAGGAGCGTGTGTGTATGCAGACAATTTGTGAAGTTGAAAGTAATCTTACTGGAATGTAAAACACAAGTGACTGTCCAAAAGTACGTAAAAATTCCGAACATTAATAAATACGAAAAATATTTCTTTTCTTATTATTATAACAATCGTATTAAGGTTTATAAACGTTACTCAAAATCTATACGATAATTTATTAAACTCACCGTATATAATTAAGTATTCTTACTAATTATTTAAAACTGTAATTTAAATTTTTTTAGTTAAAGACAAGGTTAATCTATCAGAAAGCTTTATTTAGTAAATATTTATTAAAAGTAATCATTAAGTATAACTGTTCTGACTTCAATATAAATTCAAACGTCATACTTTTTATATAACACTTGATACTTTTGATACAATTTTTATACACTTGCATAAAAATAAATTTCCGATAACAAATACATACATAATTTTAAATTAATAATAATTTGTTTTTACATTCACTGATTTTTTTGATCATATTCCCGAAGACATTATATTACATTCATTACTGTACTTACATTATTTTTGAAATTATATATTTTTTATTTTTACGTCAACACCCAATGTTTCTTTTATTTGCTTCTGTAATTGGGCTGTCAAGTCTGTAGGACAATACATTATACTTATTATTTTGTAATTGTTTCTTTAAATACATAAAGAAAAAAGTGGTATATAACTAAGTCTATCAACTTTTTGGTTTATGTATTTAATTTGACAAATATTTCAAAATTTAATTTTTTTCTAATTTTAAGTAAACCATTAAAAAATTTTGTTCGCAACATGCGGCATCATATTTTTGGTGCTAGGCCTTATGTTTTGTTCCTTGGCTAACACCTCGAGGCTAACATAAGAGGCCTCGCATGAAGAGTGTGTAACCAGCACACTAGTTGCGAACACAACTATTAAACACCAAAGGGGATAATGGTTTAATACTATTTAAAAAGCTGACTACGTTGTTTTATCTTTATAAACGATATATTTAAATTACCGTTATCTCACGACTAATTTTGGGCATAAATTTAATTAAAACCCCTACTACAACCAATCAACGATAATTTCCAATGTAGTTGAACCAAATTAAAATTTAACAATTCTATCTATCTAAAGATAAACTTATTTTGTGAATTGTGTGACGTCAGAACATACAATTTTCAGCTTAAGCTAATAGAAAGTTTCCACGAATTATTAAATTAACGGAGATTCTTTCCTTTCTGACTTAATTTTCTAATTATAATACACCCAAGACACTTTAGTTAAGGCTGGACCCAGCCCATTTATCAAGCATATTCTTTACACAACTAACCAACTTTAGCACAGATAGCACCATGACTGGGTGTTTATATCCAGAACACTCGTTACGGATGTTTACCATAATTTCGATTTTACCTTCCACCCTACACATGCGCGCGCGGGGGAATGCGTGTGTGTGCGATGTGTGTGTGTGTGTGTGTGGTGTGTGTGTGTGTGTGTGTGTGTGTGTGAGTGCGATGTGTGTGTGCGATGTGTGTGTGTGTGCGTGTGTGTGTGTGTGCGTGTGTGGGTGTGTGTGTGCGATGGGTGGGTGTGGTGGTGTGGTGGGTGGGTGGGTGGGTGGGTGGGTGTGTGTGTGTGTGTGTGTGTGTGAGTGTGTGAGTGTGTGAGTGTGTGTGTGTGTGTGTGTGTGTGTGTGTGTGTGTGTGTGTGTGTGGGTGTGTGGGTGTGTGTGCGTGCGTAGGTGGGTGCGTGGGAGTGTGCGCGCGTGCGTGTGTGTATGTGTTTCGTAATGAACTTACAGAAGAGGTAGCATAGCTATCCTACATTAAATGTTATTAAAATGATTTCATTTCTTTTAATTTCCATTTTGTAGGGTGGAAGGTCGTGTGTATTTCCACACCATATATTTAGATTAACCTTGTTTCCAGTTTATAATGGCTATATAATAACTAGAACATTTCCAACGTAGTAGAAAATAGTCATGAAGTGACCTGGTTCTTATGTAGCTATAGTACTGTGCATCCACTTTTCATTGTACATCAAAGCCACTTTTAACACAAAGGACCCGCCACCATTTAAATGGCAAATGGCTTTCTGTGGATTTGGCTAAATTTTTGATGTCGTAGATTGTAAGGTTCTAGTCAAAGACTGCCATAGGCATAAAGTCGAAAAATGGACAGTTGTTGCGCTACAGCTCGCCAAAGTTGTAAATATGAAAGCGCTATTTTTAAATGTGATGTGCAAGAGTTTAACAAAATTATTTATTAACGCCAAACAACATAAGTAATCACAACAATACAGTATGGGCAATAGGGCACTTTTTCAAAGCTAATCAGTACCCAGTTCCATGGCATTGTTATTATTTGCATTGTTTGGATCATATTGTTGAGCTCTATAGCTGCGTCCAATATTTTATCCAACAAAGTTGATTTTGGATAGTGAACATAATATTCATAACTCACATACCCCAAAAATTACAAAACACTAGCAATATGCGCATATGTTCCAAGAGTTCTTGCACCTGATTTGCACGTACAGTAGAAACCAAGAATTAGTTCCTCCACATTCTCATCGGCTTATTAATTTTCGGTGGGGTTGTAACCAATCTACAATTGATGTTTTGTCGCATTGCGAAAGCGCGAAAGAGAATCTATATGGAATTCTTCTACCTCTCGTTGCAACTTATCTTGAATATAAGATGGGGTCAGGTTAACTTGGTATACCCTTACAGAGAGCTCTTGAAGATAATCCAAAGTGAGATCACCTAAATCATGCTCATTTATTTGAACCCAACGAGCGTTCCGTCTACGAAAATTTTCTACTTCCACTCGGGCTTGTACAGTAACCTGGTTTGCTTTTTCCAGTAATTGCTCAGCCAGCTCTTCGTTAACGCCTAACATAAGAACGTGAGGGTGAAACCTGAGTATTATCGCTCCAGCAATACGATAGAAATCGCTAAGGTTTTCGATATGTGGTATTGTAATTGTTCGACCAAGAAACTTAAAAATGGATTTGAGGTGACCGTTTCTGGCTTCAACTATCCACCTTGTTTTAGTTATTATGCGGCACTCATTCGCTTCTTCAGTCGACAATTGGTTTTGGCCCCGTTCAAGAAAAGCTAGCAACTTGTTTGAAATACCCACATCAGGTATGGGATGGTATGGAATCTCGAAATCCACGATCCAGCACAAAATATCATTTTGGTGAAACCATGCTCTTATTGCATCGCAATCCCTATTAAACTCATTAATCAGCACTACGGCATCATTATTTTTAGAGTCCGAAAAATAAGGACCTTGGAATGCTAGTATATCTCCATCTGGAGCTACAATGAGAGCCGGTTTTACTAAGTGGCGACTCTTATGCGCGTTGTAAGATTGTCTTAAGACACGAAAGTTGTTACTTTTTGATGTATGTATAGGAGTAGGTCCCGTCAATAATATGCAATTGCTATCGGTGTATTGGGTTGCGGATTATATAATTTGTGAAAAAATTCTGTTACATGGTTGGCAATGTAATCCTCCCTTGTAATGGCTTCAAGTCCAATATAACTAGGTACGAGTGAAAAATAATTTTCAGAAACTTGTCCGACAAACCTTGCCGAATCTTGCATAAAAAGTCAAGAGGTTCTTTTTGGTCACATACCTTTGTCCACCTTGCCGAGGTATTAAATCACAAAACGTATACAATTCCCTAAATTTTTCTTTCGTAACGGGGGTTACGGATTTGAAATCTTCGCTAAAACTATCTTCGTCCTTGTATATCACTTTTTTTTTGGCTAACGAGTCGGATTTCTTGAAAAAATGCCTGTAATGGCTGACCTTCCATGACATATGGCCTATTAACAGGCTGTAACCCTGGAAGTAAATGCTCCAAAATAAAACTCTTGCCCACAACATCGTACATTTTCTGGTATGTAAATGTTTAAAAGAATAAAAATATTTACTCTACACGATACGGACATCCTACGCACATTATTATTACCATTACAAATCAAACAAGTATGGGTTGATGTTTGTTTCAAAACATTTACCCTTAACAAGTACAAGAGCTATTTCGTCAAAGATCAGCCGAAAAGAATTAGCGCAAGCTCTGGTTAAATATGTGGCCATGTTAGCATACTACAGACATAACAGAGCAAACGATTTCTAAATGCCATTTATACGACTTCCAAAATCACAATTTTTACGGCAAACCTGTTCAAACGAATTTCGATTTGATTTTCGAACTAATTAAAAGACGTGACGTTTTGAATGACAATACTTTTTTAGGTACATATGTTAGGACACGTGTTGCTATGCTTATGACTTTTTACGAAAATCACGGTAAATTGATAGAATTCAAAATCACAACTTTAGCAAGCTAAAAACTGTCCATTTTTCAACTTTTTGCGTATGGTAGTCTTTGATTAGAACCTTACAATCTACAACATATCAAAAATTTAGCCAAATCCGTAGAAAGCCATTTGAAATGATGCGGGGTCCTTTATAAGATTTTCTATGTTAAGATCGGACATCTGGTCATTCATAAGATACCCTTATTAATCCAAAGTAGTGACGCAGATAAACTTTGGTATTAAAATAATTCTAAAAATATACTTACTACTTGTTCAACTGTAACAACAAAATTGATATAGCCAAGCAAAGTGGAAAAGTAGACCAATTTTCCTGATCGTAACTCGTTTGATTTTCTCACAGATTAAAACTTGCCAATCAAAACAAAAATCTCTATGTATACAGATTATCGTTTTCTCATCTTACTAGTCACAAGAATTACCATTTTCTCTCTAACAAATACAAATTATTTGGTAGATTATTATACAGAGCGAGTTTTGATAGTATCGGGATATAAAATTCATACAACTTAACACGTTGACTGCCAACTACAAGATAATTCGTAGTAGACAATTTTACTGTAGAGGCCGACTACAGTTATCTCGTATTTGGTTTGCTGACCGTTTTCTCGAAGGTACGAGCCTACTCATAGTATATAAGCATAAATAAGGGGTGGTCGGCTTCTAGGAAAAAAAAGCTAATGCTGGCACATATTTATAAAAAAATGTATTTGTTTTTTTAACAATTACTATATAAATAACCTTTTGAATAAAATTATATGGTTAAATTAATTTGGCTTCAGGGATTCAAATCTCGAAAATTGCTGTTGGAGTTAACGTGTTAAAACACCATTTATAATAAACTGCTCACAGAAGATGAAATTAAAAAATAGAATAAAGATTTATTAATAAATGGTCATGGAAACGGTTTTGTATAAAATTTTATATGTATTTCGGGAACAAACAGTGTTTATTGACCTTACATGTTAAAAGTCCTCGTCTGATGGCTCAGACTCTTACTTACACTTTGCAGTTTATGAATGCCTGTTTTACGCCCCTTGACACATAAATAACGAAAAAAGTAAATATTACTTCAGAATAACATATAAACTCGAATGCCTTAATATCAACCACCATAAAATAATCTAAATTTATATTAATAGCAGAAGTATACTATTTTATACGTCTATTGTTTTAATAAAAATTGTGATTTAGCATAAAGTTTAAACTATAGGACCCAATACAGAAAATTTTATTTTTAAATTGAAGTGTATTATTTTATTGTTTTAAGAAAGACTAATTACACAATTATACCTGATGCTGAATTTCACGCTGTAATCTCTCCTTTTCAGGACACATATCTGGACATGTACCAATCATATTCATTGCATTTGTTAAATCCGTTAATTTTTTTCCACGTAACCTCATTAATTTATCACGTGCCTCTAAAACTTTATACTTTTCCTCAACTGTATTTGCCACTTGTTTAAGTGTATTAAGCAGTTCTAATTGATCAGATGTCCAAGCTCTGAAATCACAATTTTAAAATTTTTAAAAAACTTTCCTATTGCCTACTTTTTATGCATTTGCGCTTTAGATTTCGGTTTCTCCTGAATCCAATTACGTTTTATTGTCTTTTTTACTGTAGGTTTTGAAGTTCTTGGATCAGCCAACACTCCTAAAAATCTTGGTCTGAAAGATATTACTAATCTAGATAGTGAAAGAAACCTGGTCTTAAACTGTAAACTCTATTATCCCCTATAGCTGACATAGCATCTAATTCATGTTGAATTTCAGGATCTGGTACCCAATCGGGATCAAAGTCTTTCCTACTTTGTCTCCTTTTTTCTGTATTACCATTATGTATAGTTATGTTAAATTTTTTACCTAAGTAATAACCTCCATTGAATAATGCACTTTGAGCATCTTTATAAAACTTGTAGTGTACATAACATATTTTACTTTTAGGTTTAATTATCATATGAAGTACTTCTCCGAACTGCTCAAAATGTTGACGAGCAACACTTTTTTTAAGAAACTCTTCGGGAATGTTGGAGCATCTTGAATTCATATTAAAATGTATTGGATTAACTATTAAAGAAACAAGTTACCGTATTTTGCAACCGTCATCTTTTGATATATTTTCTTCTACTTCCATCATTTTTTATTTGTTTAGTAGAAAAACAACATTTAAAATGCCACAATAGTAACTTTGTTTTTGTAACTAAACACCGCTTAACAACATAACCTCTTAACTTTTTTTAGCTTTTTTACTTTTTAAGCAAAATGAGTAAAAGTCAATCCAAAAAAAGGCCAAATAGTTCTAAAACGCAACCATCTCAGTCAACATCATCACAATTATCTCAACTTACTTTAGAAGCATCATTTAGTAAATCTCAAAAACCTGTTGAGAATTTAGATGAACTTGTTAATAAATGTGTTCGATACTTTCTATACAGAGCTGGAAGTAATTTACCAATTCGTAAAGCGGAATTACAAAAATTGGTTTTGAAAAATGTTGGGAGAGGTTTTAACACTGTTATGGAAAAAGCAAAAACGATTTTAAAAGATGTTTATGGGTATTATGTGTATGAATGTGAGGATAGTCAAACTGCTGTTCGTTATTTAGTATCGACCACATTACCTTACAAAAATGCAATTACTGATACTAATACTGAATCACAATCTGAAGAGGAACCTCAAAATGTACCTCATGATGTACACAAAGTTTTAATAATGTTAGTTTTGACACATATATTTATGTCCAACAATAACGCAACAGAAAGTAAGTGACTACATTCACAAAATTTATGATTAATACAGGTTTTTATAGCATCTTTATTCAACTTTTTGCGTTCATTAAATATAGATAGTGATAATCATGATTTATTTGGTAACGTCAAAAAGTTTGTTGGAGAAAGTATGGTTAACCAAAAGTATTTACAACTCGAAACAGATGAAATAACTAAGCGTAGGTCATATTTATGGGGTCCAAGAGCAGAACATGAAGTTTCAAAGCATGAGCTATTAAAATTTGTTTGTAAGGTAAAATTTACGATCAAATTAATAGTTATTGTGTATTGCACATGTTTTTGTAGATGTATAAAGATCGACAACCAAAATCATGGGCATCACAGTTCGAAAATGCAAATAAACAGTTTGAGGAACCTACGAATATGGAAACCAGAGATCAGGTTGATGGAAGTTAATTAATTATCATGTAATTTTTTCTGTAGTTTTATTTTATAGACATTTTATTTAAAGACAATACATTTTTTAAATTTAGTTGCTTATTTTTACCTTCCAACCTACATGTATGTATGTAGGTATAGAAGGTTATGCAATCGACTTTTTTTCACTATCATTAAATCGGTTTATTAGCTCATTTCACAACTTTTGGCCAAGATCGGTCATGATGCTTGGATGTATACGTTGGTCTCAATGATAACTCCAGAACGAAAACACCTACACACTAAAAGATTTTGTATTTAAGCTTGTTTTCATTTAGCTTGGAGCTGATTAGATTTTAGGAGAAATCCAGCGGTGGGGGGGGGGGGGTATTAGGGGCAGTTTTTGGTTTTTATCAAATATTTTTAAAACAGCTGCATATTTCAAAGATATAAAAATACCTAGATACAGACCTTAAACATATTGATTAATTATGTCCAAAGCAATTTTTTGATATCACCCGTAAGGTAGAATTAAGTGTTGGTTCAAATTTTTTCAATATCTTTTTTTTTTTTTATGATTGTGGACCTGAACAGGCTAAATTAGGCCTAACGTGCTAAAGCACTCAGAAACGCTTAGGAGGATGGATAGAGGGATAATGAATTGCCAATAGATGGCTATGAACAGCTACCTTAAATTTTCTCATATCATAAGTGAGAGGAAAACAGGAACTAGGGAGATCATTCCAGAGTTTAGAAGCCGTGTAGAAAAATGTGGATTACGCCCGTTTGGTACGACAAGTGGAGATTTGTACTGCATGCTGATGATGTAAATGAGCGAACCGAGTGTTTCTCGCAAAGATAGCCAGAGATGGTATCAAAGAATATAATTCAGCAGCACAATAGCCGTTGTAATAACGATAATACAAAGAAAGAATTGAAACCATCCTTCTATGCTCAAGGGACTGTATGTGATGAGAAGTTATAAGCCTAATCGCTCTCTTTTGAATACGATCAACGATATCGAGAGCGTATTGGGGAGCACTAACCCACAGGTGAGAATTATATTCCAGATGAGGCCGAATTTGGGCCTTATACAGCAGAAGGAGTTGTCGAGAGGTAAAGTACTGCTTAGATCTGTACAAAAAGCCTATTTTACGAGCAGCTGTTTTGGTAGCGGACAGAAGATGGTCAACCCATGAGAGATTTGAAGATACAGTCATACCCAACAGAGTAATAGAGTCTGAAAACTTAAGAACTGAGCCATTTATGCTTACAACAGGAAATGATCGATCTTTTGGCGGACATAAGGCAACACAGAGTTTTTTTAAGATTAAATTTAACCAGATTATTGTTTCCCCATTCGAGAATACGTTGAATGTCTTTGTTGATTGAATTTGCCATTTTAGCTTTAATTTCTTGATTTGACATAGAAGGTGGATTATCACTATGAGTAGACTGAGACGAACTACAGTGAAGAGTGCTATCGTCAGCAAAGCAATTGATAGGGTTAGTTGTTGAAGAAATAAGGTCATTTATGTACAGTACAAAAAGTGTAGGCGCTATAACGGATCCCTGTGGTACGCCCGCGTTAATGCTAACTTCTTTTGAAAAAAAGCCATCAACTACGACACGTATTCGTCTTTTATCAAGGAAACTAGAAACCCAGTTGATGAGCGTATCATTTAACCCAAACGAGGTGAGTTTGGCAAGTAAACACTTATGCCAAACTTGGTCAAATGCCTTTGAGATATCTAAAGCGACTACAACTGTTTCACCGGACTGCTCTACTGTGTTGTTCCAAACTTGGGTCACATATGAAAGAAGATCGCCTGTTGAACGACTTTGCCTAAACCCATATTGGTGGTCACTAAGGAGTTTGTTAGTTTCAAGGAATGTGAGCAATTGCTGATTGATGGCTTTTTCCATGATTTTAGACAAAATGGAAGTGATGGCAATTGGTCGGTAATTTGAGGGATCGGTCTTATCGCCTTTTTTGGGAATAGGTTGAACATTTGCTAACTTCCATGATGAAGGGAATTCCCCAGAAGACATAGAGATCGTGTAGAGCTTAGATAGGACAGGTACTAGTTCGGGGGAACATTTCTTTAAGACAATAGCTGGGATACCGTCTGGGCCAGTCGCCTTATTGAGATCAAGCCTACTGATAATCGATTCCAAGAGCTCGTACCGAAAATGAATTGGTTTTATAGCGTATGAAGAAGAGTTGACTAGGGGCACATCTTTTCCACAGTCATTGAGGTACGAGTTTGATGCAAACAAATCCTCAAAAACATTGGCTTTGTCTACAGAATCAGCAATTACCGATCCGTCAATAGACGTCAGGGGGGGAAATGAAGATGTTGCAAAGTTTTTACTAATGGCTTTAGCTAAAGACCAAAATTTTACGACTGCCTAAAGGAGATGTAGCTAGTTCATTGCATTTTCGTTGTTCGAACAACTTTTTATTTTTAGTGATGACACTTTTGCAGATATTTCTAGCACCAACGTATTCTACATGGCTGTCGACCGATTTATTAGATTTCCATTTAATGTAACATTTATTTTTTAAAGATATTGCATCAGCACAAGCCTTATTGAACCAGGGTTGGGAACGTGAATGACCTATACGGTACCGTTTTTTGGGAATGTATAACTCCATTCCCATCAGGATGACTCCAGATACTGAAAGAGCGATGTCCGAAGAAGAGGGCGACTTAAAACAATATTCACGCCATGGAAAGGTTGCAAAGAAATTTCGTAAATCACTCCATCGAGCTGACTTAAAACACCACAAGGTTCTATCGGTTTTGCGAACAGTGGAATTAGGTACAGTAGAAATTATTTTTATTAAACAATGGTCGGAAAGACCTAAAGGCGAAAGAACGGAAGTTTTATAAACAAGAGGGTTTGATGTAAGAAAGAGATCTAGGAGATGTGGAGTATAGTTAGGGTTATCAGGGATTCTCGTGGGTTCAGAAATCATTTGTGTGAGATCACATGAAATAGCAAATGTTTCTGCACTATGACCAGCGGGATTTGTAGTAGATGAAAACTTAAGCCAATTAGAGTTATGAACATTGAAATCGCCTACAAATGAGATATCGCAAGATGGAAACTGAGACAGGAGATAGTCAACTTTCATACTAAGGTAATCGAAGAAGTCTTGAAAGTTGCTGTCATTAGGAGACCTATAAAAGCAACAGTAGAATTTCACAAAATTAGGACCAGAATGTTTAAACCAAATCACGTCAAAATTTTTATTTTCTAAGGAAGAAACCCTCTTGCAAGCAATTCTGTCCTTGATGTAGGCACATACGCCTCCTTTATATCGAAAGTTAGAGTGAAGGTGGTATTGAGGAAATTGCAAGTCGGGTGATTCGGAGCTTTCAGAGGGGACTTGTGTTTCAGATAGAAACAGAATATCAGGTTGTAATTGTTCAAGATGTTGGTGAATAGCATTAAGATTAGACCTGATACCGCGGATGTTGCAGTAGTGAATCAGAAAGTTGATACTTTCGATGACCGAGGTCGCTCGGGCCCTGCCCTCCCGGACATCCGAATGGGGCAGGATTTTACATCCGGAATTTATAACCCTAGAAACCACAGCCATCTTATTTTTTAATTTGGGACTTTTAATCCGATAGGAAGACAGTGAGGGCGAGAAGGAAGAATAAGAATGAGAATAGATTAAGGATGATGGAAAAGGTAACCGGCAGCCCTTACCGAGCTTAGAAAATCGGAGACCCAATATTAAGGAGCCCATGGTAAGGGTGGTCGTACCTCCCCGGCTGGCATGGAGTATACATTCCTACCACCTGCTAATAACGGTTAATTTTTTAAGAAAAAGTGTAGACATATTTTTTAAAGAAAATTTTATTTTACACAACTTTTCTTTATAAATTTTCTTAATATAACGCAAGGTATCTAAAAATTAATTGAATATGAGAGAAAATGGTAAAACTTTATTACTGATATCTTACAGAAGCGGGTGGCTTTGGATTTTTTTTTAAGTTAACATGTATTTGTGTCTATAGTAGCGCTGGGGAGAGGTGTCTCATGGCGGACTCGAGAATGAGGATCTAATTATTACTGTGAAATGCATATGTTTCCCTTTATCTTAGTGCGAAGTTCCCACTTAAAGAAAGACGGGTTATATAATATATGTTTGCTATATATTTTAAATGCACGACTTAAAAACGTATGCCGATTCTAAAGTTAAAGCGCGTGACGCTGTCAAATGTCTTCTTGGCTTTTAACCTCAAATTATTCTTCGTATTTCGTTTCGTATAATCGCATCGTGTTTTGTAGTTATAATAATTTAACTTTCGCTTCGTAATTTATTGGTTTCAATTGCATTTGTAAACAACAGTTTTTTTCAAAACTATTATTATTAACTATTATTATTTATAATGCAAAATGGATTTCCAATTGATTGAATGCATTTATTTATTTTGCAGCAAATAATAATATCATTAAAAGATAAATCTTTGAAAAGCCAAACTCAAGTAATGTTAGTGAATATACTGCATTATTCCACGCGATAACGGGGGGCCAAGTTTACCTTTAATTTCCATTATCCAGGTACGCTAATAATTTTCACTATTTAAATTTATATTTATGTAATATTATGTTGCAGCGTAACTCGGACAAAGGCAAGAATAGGCCATATGCTAGTAAAAAGTCCAACATACCGTTTATGATTAGTTTCAGACGGGAGTGGGTTAGGAATAAAAACAAAGGTCACAGATTAAATTTTTCGAACATGATTACCTACCAATGATTTATGAATGATATTGAATTTTAACCCTAGATTATAACCTTATTTTGGACTTCCGCAAATACTGACCATTCGTAATTTTTACGATCCCTTAATCAAATAGCGATAAAAAATTGTGAATACAATTTTATTGCAAACTGTTACAGGGGGGCATTTTATTGAAGTATAAAGGACTTAAAATAGTAATAAAAAAAACAACAACTATTTTGCAGCATCACACGTTACACAACAGTGCGCACTGATGTTCCGCACAGAAAACACGCTGACAGTGGCTACAAAAATTAGATGTCATTCTTCGTTTTTTATATGTGCAGATAGAACAAGTAGTGCGTCGTGGTACAGTAGGTTCCCTTTGAACCTCCTGTTGTGGAATTTCAATGATTTCACTTATGAGAACTTTGAGTGACCGTTGCAAAGTTGGCATTGCCAAGCGCTGCTCTAGCCATGGTCTTGTAAGCTGCTCATGAAGTTTTTTTCATAAAATCTTTCCTTGACATGATTTTTTGTCCTCTTCTTTGATTGTAGTTAAAAATGATCCATGAATTTATACACGCCATATTTAACATCCCATAGAACATGCACAAAGGCCACCTTCGATTTTTTATGTCCACACATCTGGTCGAACGCATCCACTCCGCCCTTAGTTTTATTATAAAACACAATCATTTCTGGCTTTTTAGTTACAGGGTAGATAGCTGATCCTTCATGCATCGTGGACAAAAGCAAAACACTTTTATTTGGTTTAGTTTTGAATGAAACCAATGTTTTTTCTTTGTCGTAACAAAAAATTGACGTTCCCACCTTCCTGTCCTTCAGACTTATCAATTCAGGAGGCACCTCACGTTTGTTGTGCCGCATAGTACCAACCATTGTTAGATTGTATGGTGGTTTCAAGAAATCGTCCGCCAGCTTTACCGAAGTAAACCAGTTATCCATAGTTATACTTCTATTACTTCCATGGATACAAGTAGTCAATCTTTTTATATAGTACTCGCCTAATGGAAGTCCATTGGTTTTTGTATTTTTGCCAAGGTAAGGCTCAGCATCAAACATGTATTTTGTTCCTACATCACAGCACATGACAATTTTTATTCCATATTTTGAAGATTTAATAGGAATGCACATCCTGAATGGGCAGCACCCTCTAAATCCCAATAGCTGCTCGTCAATCATTACATAACTATCAGGTTTATAGGATTGTTTGCAATTTGAAATAAACTCATTCCAGGTCTCCCGAATAGGCGCGAAGCGGTCTACTTACTTTCTCTCGGCACGCGTAGCTTTGTCGTCAAACCGCAGATTGTCTAATAAAAATTCAAATCTCTCTAAGCTCATTGTTGCTCTGTAAATTGTACCAGACTTCTTATAATCAAACATCTCTCTGATGCTCAAATGGTTGTCCTTTTGAGCAGCTGCAAATATTAGCAGTCCAATAAGTGTATGCAGTTCATCCTGATTAGTATGGGAAACTGTGGACTTTGTAATTTTGAGACTTAACTGTAATCTCTGTGTTGGTGTGAATCAAAATTTTTTCAAAGATAGATGAACCAAGCAAACAATGAAAAATATCTAATGGTGTCTGAGCTTCAAGTGTGCCTCCGGAAGGTCCTTGTCTTATATATACTATATTCCGTTTGGCTATCCTTTTACACCCAGAAGCAGCAGTAGTACACCAGCGGTGTCCGTTTTTACCCTTGAGAGATCGTGGCAATTTTTTTTCAAATTTTTATTTATTAGATCCCCTCCGACACCGCTTTGTTTGTTTTCTAAATCATGATCGTTTTCTTTGTCACTTTGTTCATTTTCTAACATTTCCATAGATTCAAATTCCATTGGTGCTTCTACCTCTTTTTGATCATTCTCTAATGCTTCCAAATCTTGAGTTTCCACTGGTGCTTCTACCTCACCCTGATCATTATCTGATGCTTCCAAATCTTAAGTTTCCTTTGGTGTTTCGTCCACAGCATTTCTTTTTAGTGTTTTTAATCCATGAATCGAAGTTAATGGTACTCTTTTTTTGTAACTTGTTCGTAGTTCACGAAAATTTTGATCAGAATCGGTGCACATTGGGTTCATATTCTGATTCAGATGGGCTAAAGTCATTCTCTAAGTTATCTTCATCTTCTGAACCATCATCTTGGCCTGCATCTTCGTCATCGGGGGATCTGCTAAATACTGCTAGGCCTGCAGCTTCTAACTCTTTCTGGGTCAACGGCCTTATATCTTCCCAACGTGGTCGTTTAGCCATTATATCATAAATACAGCTATCCTAAGGGACAATACGTTAGGAATATTCACAATTCTTGTAATATAAATACTAACCTTACGGTGAATTTACTGAATTATGATGAAATCAAATAAAGCACTAACGTGTTTGATACTACAGACTCCGAAAACTGCTTGTCGGACTGCCTAATGAAGTTTATTTACGAAACTGAGTGGAAGCCGTTGTCATATTAATAATAACATAAACACTAACCATTCGTAAAAATTACGAAACGACGCCGATATCACATGTACACACAGACCTGTTTACCGGCACAGACTGAGGAAACTAGTTTTCGAACGGTTTAATGAAGCTAGACGAGCACGCAAGGTCGTGCGAGTAATACACAGTTGCCAAATCATAATTTACCAGATCGCGTTCGTAAATGTTACGAATGGTTAGTATTCTAGGGTTAATAAAAACAAACCTATTTGATTAAAATTAATTTATGCTGTTATGAAACTAAATGGACGGTTACTCAGTATCGATAAATTCATATTACTAACGCTAATTTAAATTATTTTCAAAATTAATATTTGAGAAAGTATTTGTATCAAATTATACTATTTATACGAAAGCACGCAGTTAACTTTGCCTCATAATAACTAAAACGTTGCACTAGGGGAGAACGGGTAATGTTGGTCATAGAAATTTTTAACCAAAATGATGCTCTTGAACAAGTTTTATTAAAAGATATACAAACACATATATCATATATGTATATGTATATATATATATATATATATATATATATATATATATATATATATATATGTGTGTGTGTGTGACTTGTCCTCCTACTGTAAGTAAATAAATTTTGAATTTCACAACATTAGAATGGAAAGATATCATTATACCAATGAGCAGTATTGTCACATGTTAATCACTTATGGAATGGCTAATCAATATGCTGCTCTTGCAAGAGAATTGTATTTCCAAAGGTTTCCCAGGTGAATAATTTCTGATGCTGCAACCGTTCGCAGACTTGTGCACCGAGCTCGAACAACAGGGTCTTTGGCACCCAAACAAGGGCGTTATGGTGGTAGACCACATGCCATGGTGTACGTGTAGAAGAAGACATTTTTGATATGATAGATGACGCACCTTCAATAAGTACTCGAGAAATTTCACGGGAGCTAATAGTGGCGCAGTGGATGTCTTGGCGAACTCTAAAAATGAATGGCTTACACCCCTATCATTTCTAGAGGGTTCAAGGGTTATTGACAGCTGATTATCCTCTGTGCCAACGATTCTGTAAAGCTGTAGAAACGATTCTATCAGCGGTTCTCAAAAACTGTTTCTTTTACTGTTAATATTTTGTCTTTGAGCTTTTCCTAAACGTTTATAATTAAAAGTTGCTTCTTGAAGCCCTCTTAGTATGTCATTTCAGTTAACTGCATAAGTTACCTGTAACCCTATATATATATATATATATATATATATATATATATATATATATATATATATATATATATATATATATATATATATATCATCAAAGTGCGATATCTCAGTAAATATGAGTTTTAAAAGGGAAAATTTTTCCTAGTTTCCTGCCAAAGTTTTTGTGCGTATATTAAAATTATTTTCCAATATACGGGGTGTATCATAAAAGTGTGGTAGTAACAAATTATGCTTTTTAAATCCACCAATTTTTTTGCCATATTCGGAATTATCGTCAAATTTTAATGTTAATTTATCATAAAAGTTCACCGTTTCCGAATTGTTTGGAAAAATATGAAAATTTTGACAGCTGCAGGGTTTCACAAAAATCGGCGCTGTACTGTGGCCTCAGCGAATTTCGGAATCGATATTCTGGGGCTCTAAGAAAACCTAATAAGCTACGTTTTGACGTATTTTAGTTTAAAAAAAGTCCTCTACAACCCCCGAAGTATTTATCCCAAGTTGTATGATCTCAAACCTCAATAACCTGTTTATTTCAAAGGGAATGCCCTAATTTTTATACCGTTTTCGGATTTATCGTCAAATTTTAAGGTCAGTTTATATAAGGTGCCCTATGTTTAAAATTTACAATTTCCGAATTCTTCGACAAAATTAAAAAAATTATTTAATTTTTGTGTTGATCAAGTCAACGAGCTACATGTGTTGAAATGCAACAAAGAAAACGTTTGTTTATTCCTATTGATTGTTATCTTTGTAAGTGACACGTAGTATTACATTGTACGTTCGTTATTTCAATCCAAAAATGTTTTTTAAGTATCTCTTACACAATTTTTAAAGTTGTTCATTACTATAGCCGCTTGGTGAGAAGTTACGCACTCGTTTTGCATATTTCATTCTTATCTCATAAGTAGTACTGGGGCACTTGACGCCATCTTGGATTTTGACGTCACTTCCGGTTTCACACGCATTTTTAACCCCTAATTATTTTTTATTAGCTTACGTGTAGAACGTATTTTTTCACCCCTATTTTTTACACTCCCCCGTGTGAGACTGTATTTTCTACCCTCTCTTTTCGGAGGCCCTTTTTCAACCCTAATTATTTTTACTCGCTCACGTATAGGACGTGTTTTTTCACCCCTATTTTATGACAGCTCATCCTTTTTTGCACATGCTCACGTGGGGGCTGGTCTTGGTGCTGGGGCTGGACCTGGACCTAGGTCCTGGACTTGGAGTTGATCTTAGGGTTATTTTTGATCGTCATCTAATTAAGGTCGTTCTGACTATATTAAGAGCAGTGCCCCTGGAGGTTAGGCAAATGCACACGCATACAATGTTGGAAATTGCATAATTAATAATATATTATTATTAAAATTAGCGATCCTATTGTTTTAAGATGGTCAAATGCTATTGGATGATCTTTTCACCTATACGAGAAAAGACACGTGTAGGGCTTCGCAACTTGTTCTCAGACCTTCGCCCCCTGACCGGAGATGGTGTGGAAACCTAACCTTATAAGACAAGTGTAGAGCTTAGCCCCTATCGTGGCCCCCTTGATGCAATTGTATGAGGATTCTAACTTAATCTTACAGCTGTAGGCCTTCGCCCCATCATACAAAATTGTATTCTAATAAGGAGGTTCTTGTAAGACAAGACTTGTATCAGGGTCTGCGCCTTGGCCCTTTTGAGTATACATTGATTTTAGCGCCATCTAGTGGCGTATAGCCTAATAAACATTTTCTATAATAGTAGCTGATAATGCACACCTCTCGCTTGCTCTATCTTGTTTCTTCCTCCCCCTCTCTCTTTCTCTCTCTCTCTCTCTCACACACACACACACACACACAAACAAATCAATTAATTAATTAATCTCAAACAAATCACGCTCGATCACCAGGTCAATCTCAATCAATCAACCGAAATTATGTCTTATAGTTTGCGGACACCAGATTACAGTTCAAACTGAATACATTAAAGTCTAATTAAATATGACGTGAATAACAAATAATTTCTACCCTAATGTAATGATGCTTTATGTATAGGCAGATCCTCTAAACAGTCACCACCTATACATTCGGGTAACTATATCTGATTTATTTGCATGCTCAATTACTTACATACAAGATTGTTTCATTGTAATGTGTTCATTAACAGTTATAAAAACCCATTAAAAAGGACTGGAAAGTAATAATTACTTATATATAACATAGAGTTAAATTAAATTAAGATGTTTTTAAGAATATCAAACTGACATAACAAAAATAAAAGACAAAAGGTTTTAATGGTTTTACGTAAATTAACAATAACTACAAGTTTAAAATCCACGAATACGTAACAGCTATTTTGAGAGTTGATTTTATGACGTCATTCTATAAGAGTAATAACACATTTTAAAAATCTTTATCGACATTTTTGTTAGCAATATCAGGTAAAATACATATATTAAAAATAATACGCTTACCTGTAGAAGTTTTTTTTCCTTCAACTGTACCATACGTTGAACTGAAATTTTTTTATACAACGTGCCTCACTAAAATACGATTTGTGAATGGCTGGATATAAACAGGCAATTACATACCGATCATTAACTATTTTAGAAAGTAATACACAAAAAACCTGATTACAGCTACTCGTATTTAACAATCATGTTGTAGTTATAAAAATTTACATTCAAAACACTTACAAATATTTTAAAAATTTTGCTAACGCAGAAATTACTTTAAATAATTGAATCTTCAGATTACATAAAACTATTGTATACTCAATTACGTTCACACACACACACACACACACACACACACACACACACACACACACACACACACACACACACACAACACACACACACACATGTGATTCACGTTATATGGATTTTTATCAGTTGGGATTAATAGCAATGTCAACTAAACGTTTTAAAAAAATTTCTAATCAGATTACATAAAACTATTGTATACTCAATTACGTTCACACACACACACACACACACACACACACACACACACACACACACACACACACACACACACACGTGATTCACGTTATATGGATGTTTATTAGTTGGGATTAATAGCAATGTCAACTAAACGTTTTAAAAAAATTTCTAATCTGAAATAAGAGTGACGTAATCTAATTTTATTTGAAATTTCATGGAGAGCATCATCATCATCGGGATTTTGAGATACAATCACCTCATCGTCTTCACCTTGAACGATTATATTGTAACAACCTATAAACGTAGCTAATAACCCCTGACAGCTTTTATCAGACACTATTATTATTATTACATGGACATGAGGTTAGCCCTAAATTAACTGGTTTCAACACGGCTCTGTAAATGCTGCACACGCTTCAAATCTTTCAGCTCGTTCGCAGAAGTTGTACCGTATTCATTTCCTTCAATTTTTATCTGCATTCTGTTTCGAGACTGTAGTACGTTTTCTAATACATAAACAGAATCTTCAATACTGTGATACGTGTAGTAGCAAAACACATTAGCTAGTTAGTTTCACCTCTATATTTTTTACATGCAAGCCTGACCTTATCATAAATACGTCTGCCAATAAGCTAATTAAACATAACTCCACGGACTGGGCATTGCAAGCAGCGTTTCCAATTATGGCTTTTAGTAAACACAATATAGCCTACAACTACATACAATCGACTAACACTGCTTTAGTGCGAGGATCAAACGAAAACACGCACGCACGCACGTATGCACGTACGCACGCACGCACGCACGTACGCACGATCGCACGTACGCACGTACGTACGCACGCACGTACGCACGCACGTGCGCACGCACGCTCGCACGTACGCACGCACGTACACACACTCGCACGCACGTACACACACGCACACGCGCGCACACACACACCCACGAGGCCGTCTTAGGAGAAAATACCTCGACCATAAAAGAGGCGTTTAGACTTATAAACATGTCCCTAGGGTCAATGTTAGAGTGTAGTTAGGTCAATACATCCCCCCGAAGATAACCGATTCTACCCGAACATTGACGAGCGCGCTTGCGCACAAGACCCAAGGTTAGCTGCGTTCTCGTTTCTCGTGTTTCGCTCTTTAAAGTGTAACTGTCATTGAGTGAACATTACTATAATGTATTCTCCTGTTTATGCACGCACGTACGCACGCTCGTACGTACGAACGCTCGCACGCACGCACGCACGCACGTACGCACGCACACACACACACACACGCACACACACGCACACACACGCACACACACACACACACACACACACACACACACACACGAGAGCGCGAAAACACGCAAACGCAAAAACACACTAACACAAAAACATGCTGAAGCGAAAACACGCTAACACAAAAAACACACAAACGAAAAACGCTATCACGAAAATACGCAAACCCGAAGACATACAAATGCGAAAATACGTAAAACGAAAACACGCAAATACGAAAACACACAAACGAAAACACGCCAACACAAAAAAAAATACGCAAAACGAAAACACGCTAAAGCGAAAGATCGTAAACCTGCAAACATGAATCAAGACGGTGGAGCACCGTTAGGAAAAAAAGCAAGTTCATTAACAAAATTGAAGGAAAGCTTAACGTTTGAAAATATATTACTATTATTATTATTATAAACAACAATACATCATTATTATTTAATAACATGCTTTATCGGTTTTCTTCTTCTTCTTGAACCGTGATTCATCGTCATCATCATCATGATTTTGAATGTTTTAATTTTTCAAATTTGACAAACTTGTTTACTACATCTTTAACAATTTTTAACAAACATTACTACTGACGAAGATAACTGTAAGTGTTATAGAAACGTTTAGATTGTATAATTTAAAGTACACCATTAAAAAAGATAAGTATTTTATTATGAGTGTTAATGGTGAAAGTTTACATTTTCATATATCATGATTTTGAGATTCGCCCTTCTCCCCTACCTCATAGCTCTTCTTTCTCTTCTGTGAACCATCACCATCACCTTGGATGTGAGATACATTCAGCTCAACCACGTCATCGCTTTTATCATTATCTTGAACGGTTAGTTGTAATAGTTTATTAACAAGTCAGTAAAATCTCTAATGTCCGCTGATGTTGGCTCATAAACAGGAGAATACATTATAGTAATGTTCACTCGATGACAGTTACACTTTAAAGAGCGAAACACGAGAAACGAGAACGCAGCTTACCTTGGGTCTTGTGCGCAAGAGCGCTCGTCAATGTTCGGGTAGAATCGGTTATCTTCGGGAGGATGTCTGAAGTATTGACTTAACCACACTCTAACATTGACCCTAGGGACATGTTTATAAATCTAAACGCCTCTTTTATGGTCGAGGTATTTTCTCCTAAGACGGCCTTGTGGGTGTGTGTGTGTGCGCGTGTGCGTGTGTGTACGTGCGTGCGAGCGTGTATACGTGCGTGCGTACGTGCGAGCGTGCGTACGTGCGTGCGTACGTGCGTACGTACGTGCGAGCGTGCGTACGTGCGATCGTGCGTGCGTGCGTACGTGCGTGCGTGCGTGTTTTCGTTTGATCCTCGCGCTAAAGCAGTGCTAGTCGATTTTATGTAGTTGTAGGCTATATTGTGTTTACTAAAAGCCATAATTGGAAACGCTGCTTGCTATGCCCAGTCCGTGGAGTTATGTTTAATTAGCTTTTTGACAGATGTATTTATGATAAGGTCAGTCTTGCATGTAAAAAATATAAAGGTGAAACTAACTAGCTAATGTGTTTTGCTACTACACGTATCACAGTATTGAAGATTCTGTTTATGTATTAGAAAACGTACTACAGTCTCGAAACTGAATGCAGATAAAAATTGAAGGAAATGAATACGGTACAACTTCTGCGAACGAACTGAAAGATTTGAAGCGTGTGCAGCATTTACAGAGCCGTGTTGAAACCAGTTAATTTAGGGCTAACCTCATGTCCATGTAATAATAATAATAGTGTCTGATAAAAGTTGTCAGGGGTTATTAGCTACTTTTATAGGTTGTTACAATATAATCGTTCAAGGTGAAGACGATGAGGTGATTGTATCTCAAAATCTGGATGATGATGATGCTCTCCATGAAATTTCAAATAAAATTAGATTACGTCACTCTTATTTCAGATTAGAAATTTTTTAAAACGTTTAGTTGACATTGCTATTAATCCCAACTGATAAAAATCCATATAACGTGAATCACATGTGTGTGTGTGTGTGTGTGTGTGTGTGTGTGTGTGTGTGTGTGTGTGTGTGTGTGTGTGTGTGTGTGTGTGTGTGTGTGTGTTGAACGTAATTGAGTATACAATAGTTTTATGTAATCTGAAGATTCAATTATTTAAAGTAATTTCTGCGTTAGCAAAATTTTTAAAATATTTGTAAGTGTTTTGAATGTAAATTTTTGTAAGTACAACATGATTGTTAAATACGAGTAGCTGTAATCAGGTTTTTTGTGTATTACTTTCTAAAATAGTTAATGATCGGTATGTAATGGCCTGTTTATACCCAGCCATTCACAAATCGTATTTTAGTGAGACACGTATAAAAAAATTTCAGTTCAACGTATGGTACAGTTGAAGGAAAAAAAACCTCTAAAGGTAAGCGCATTATTTTTAATATATGTTTTTTACCTGATATTGCTAACAAAAATGTCGATAAAGATTTTTAAAATGTGTTATTACTCTTATAGGATGACGTCATAAAATCAACTCTCAAAATAGCTGTTACGTATTCGTGGATTTTAAACTTGTAGTTATTGTTAATCCACGTATAATAATAAAACCATTAAAACCTTTTGCCTTTTATTTTTGTTATATCAGTTTGATATTCTTAAAAACATGTTAATTTAATTTAACTCTATGTTATATATAAGTAATTATTACTTTCCAGTCCTTTTTAATGGGTTTTTACAACTGTTAATGAACACATTACAATGAAACTATTTTGTGTGGATGTAATTGAGCATGCAAATAAATCAGATATAGTTACCCCAATGTATAGGTGGTGACTGTTTAGAGGATCTGCCTATACATAAAGCATCATTGCATTAGGGTAGAAATTATTTATTATTTCACGTCATATTTAATTAGACTTTAATGTATTCAGTTTGAACTGTAATCTGGTGTCCGCAAACTGTAAGACATAATTTCGGTTGATTGATTGAGATTGACCTGGTGATCGAGCGTGATTTGTTTGAGATTGATTAATTAATTGATTTGTTTGTGTGTGTGTGTGTGTGTGTGTGTGAGAAAGAGAGAGGGGGAGAAAGAAACAAGATAGAGCAAGAGAGAGGTGTGCATTATCAGCTTCTATTATAGAAAATGTTCATTAGGCTATACGACAGTAGATGGCGATAAAATCAACTTATACTCAAAGGGGCCAGAGCGCAGACCCTGATACAAGTCTTGTCTTACAAGAACCTCCTTATTAGAATACAATTTTGTATGATGGGGCGAAGGCCTGCAGCTGTAAGATTAAGTTAGAACCCTCATACAATTGCATCAAGGGGGCCACGATAGGGGCTAAGCTCTACACTTGTCTTATAAGGTTAGGTTCCCACACCATCTCCGGTCAGGGGGCGAAGACCTGAGAACAAGTTGCGAAGCCCTTCACGTGTCTTGCAAGAACTCCCGTATTAGAAATACGTTTTCTCGTATAGGTAAAAAGATCATCCAATAGCATTTGACCATTTTAAAACAATAGGATCGATAATTTTAATAATAATATATTATTAATTATGCAATTTCCAACATTGTATGCGTGTGCATTTGCCTAACATCCAGGGGCACTGCTCTTAATATAGTCAGAACGACCTTAATTAGATGGCGATCAAAAATAACCCTAAGACCAACTCCAAGTCCAGGACCTAGGTCCAGGTCCAGCCCCAGCACCAAGACCAGTCCCCCACATGAGCATGTGCAAAAAAGGCTCTAATTAGGGTTGACCCTCGAAAAGAAACCATAGGGTAGAAAATACGTGTCCTATACGTGAGCTGTCATAAAATAGGGGTGAAAAAACACGTTCTATACGTGAGCGAGTAAAAATAATTAGAGTTGAAAAAGGGTCTCCGAAAAGAAAGGGTAGAAACTACGGTCACACGGGGGTGTGTAAAAAATAGGAGTGAAAAAAGTACGTCCTACACGTAAGCTAATAAAAAATAATTAGGGATTGAAAATGCGGTCTCCCACGTGGGTGTGTAAAACCGGAAGTGACGTCAAAATCCAAGATGGCGTCAATTGCCCTAGTACTACTCTCATATTAATGTTTGTATAGTAGCGCCGGAGAGAGGTGTCTCATGGCGGACTCGAGAATGGAGATATAATTATTACTGTGAAATGCATCTGTTTCCTTTTATCTTAGTGCGAAGTTCCCACTTAAAGAAAGACGGATTATAATTTATATGTCTGCTGTATATTTTAAATGCAGGACTTAAAAACGTATGTCGATTCTAAAGTCAAAGCGCATGACGCGGTCAGATGCCTTCTTCGCTATTTAACATCAAATTTTTCTTCGTATTCCGTTTCGTATAATCGCATCGTGTTTTGTAGTTATAATAATTTATCTTTCGCTTCGTAATTTATTAGTTTCCATTGCATTTGTAAACAACAGTTTTTTTTAAACTATTATTATTAATATTCACTATTATGAGGTAAGTTTATAATGCAAAATGTATTTCCAATTGATTGAATGCATTTATTTATTTTGCAGCAAATAATGATAAATCTTTGAGAAGCCAAACTCAAGTAATGTTAATGAATATACTGCATTATCTCGAGATGGAACGCGATAACGGGGGGCCAAGTTTACCTTTAACTTCCATTATCCAGGTACGCTAATAATTTTCATTGTTTAAATTTATATTTATGTAATATTATGTTGCAGCGAACTGCTCTCGTATGCGGTATTTCCGAGAAAACCGTAACTCGGACAAAGGCACTTTAGAATCTGGGAAATCGTGTGGTTTCTTCATGATGGGGCCCCAGTGCATCATACAGGTCCGATAATAACTTTTTTAAATGCTAGATTTCCAGAATGTTGGATTGGGAGGGGAGAGCCTGTTGCTTGCCCTGCTAGATCCCCAGATCTTACTAAAATGGACTTTAGCATATGGGGGTACGTCAAAGAGCAGGTTTATAAAATACCGCCTACAACAAAGGAAGACATGAAGATTAGGATTAGAAACTGTTTTCAAAACATTAGTGTTGAAATGTGTAGAAATTTAAGCCGCGAATTTGAGAGACGTATTGCATTGTGTATTCAAGAAAGAGGCTGACATTTCGAACAACTTATTAGGTAGTACGTATTTGACGTGTTTCTAGTACTTTTATCTGTATAATTAGTTACAGGTTTAGTTACATTAGAGGTGTTAAGTTTATGATTAGGATTAGGACATAATTTGTTGAATCAAAAAAATATTGTCTATACTTTAAGTTCGTTTAATAAAATAATTATTTATATGGGGTTCAATAAATTGTAATATTTCGATCTGAAGTGCTCGATTTTTTTGTTTCGCCGAGCCCCGCCGTCACGGCCAACTATCAACAAAACTTGAAAGCCGTATAGACTTTTTACAATAAAAAAATGTTAAATTGTTATTATTTCAAAAACTACAAAGTCACCCTTATTTTTAATGCTAAATAAGATAGAATTAAAAAAATAGGTTTCCATTAAAAAAAATGACTTCATAGGTTTTTTTTGAATCTACTTTTTATTGTCCATTTTTGATCACCCTGTATGAATGTATTACAAAAATATCAATACAGTCCATTAGAGTAGGTCCCCATTTCCAAGGAAACCAACCATAACTAATTGATAAAGGCTTCGTTTAGAAAAGATTTCCACCTATGTTTTGGCCTGCAAACGTCATTTTTGACAAAAAATTTGAAATTTGTCAAAAACGGTTATACTTAGGTATTGGACAATATACATAAAATGTGTCTAAAATTGTATGTAGAATCTAAATATGTAATAATATGTAGGGTTTTCTATTTAAAAAAAAATTTAAAATTACTTCTAAGCTTTTATGATCTACCTGTATAATTAAAAATATTTTTGGAATATGCACCAGAACATATCTTACAACTTTTGTATTTAATTTTTTTTGTATCTCTTTAAATAAAGGAGATATGGGACTTTGTCACACTAATGCGCCACCCTGTATGTAAATGGACAACAATATTAGCGCCGGCTGCTAGATTTTTTCAAAAAAATTAAAACCTTAAAATAAAATTCTGGCTCCGTTATTTCTTTCTACTCAAAATTACCTTCGCATCAAAATTCGTCAAGCGGTTGTCTCGCAATCTGCGTGAACTAAATGACCCGATTATTTTAATATATAGGATTATTATTAAAATTATTTCGTTTACTTCGATTTCCGCTTTGTAGGTTGAAACGTTGTGTATTGTTCCACACCAGATATTTTTAAAATCGATTTTTCGGGATTCGGCGATTTTCGAGAAAACAGCGTCCAACTAGCGTGAAAAACTATATTACAACTCTGCATTAGTTTCATTTACAATTTTCAAAACTCAAGCTACGGTAGTAACTTTTTGTTCTTTTGACTATTGCATACGGATATCAATCTACCCCCATCAACCAATGAAATAACACAAATTTCATATTTGAACCAATCAAATTTCAATTAACTGATAAGTGTTACATAACACTGTTATCGTTTTCGTGTTATTAAAAAAGCGCAGGTAACTACAACAAAGAATTACAAAATAGTATATTGTTTTATGAGTGACGAAAGTAACATTTTTTGAAGCGAGTAGAACAGTTTACCTGCCGAGGCGCAGCCGAGGCTGGTAATGTTCACGAGCATCAAAAAATGTTTTCGACGAGTGAAACATATACTTTTTCTACAACCCTGTTTATATCATAATAATATACTAAAAAAGAACATTGAACAAATATTTTATTTGAAAGTAAAAATAACGGAATTTTTCAAAACATTACTTATGATTTAAATATTGGTTAATTGTTACATTCGAGCAACTATTCAAAATTATAGGAGTATTACAATCAAGATTTTTATGTATTGAGGTAGAAGATGTCACATCTGTTATGTTGTTAACTGATGTCACTCCATATGATGATGCGCCGTCATCGGAAAGCGTTTTATTTTGTATGGATTGTAAAATTTTGGTTTGTATTTGATTTTTGCTGTTAACTGATTGATCAACATATCCTTCTGCAACGTTACTAGATTTCCAGCCTCCATGCTTTTTAATTGAAGTAAATCACCTCCTGCATCCACTAACAGCGTTGCGGAAGTTCTGCGCAAACAATGCCCGGTATATTTTTGGGGATCAGGCAATTTTAAATATTGAGCTACTTGCATAGGAAATTTACTAAATTTATTTATTCCCACAACTTGTCGAGTACACTTTCCGTTTTGGTAGTTTATAAAGAATCTTGTATTTTTTTGGTCCATATCTAGTGGACGAAGGTTCATATATATTTTAGAAATTTCGTAGAAGAATCCAGAAATGTGGAAGGAACGCGGTACTTTTGTTTTGTATTACGTATCGTAACTAAGAGTATACTGCTAGTATCTTTTACATCATTTACTGTCAAATCTTTTAATTCATGGCAACGACAAGCTCCCGAAATTCCAAAAATTAAGACTACCTACAAACGTGAATTTAATATTAATATTAAGAATTTGTCACATTAATAAAGTAATTGTTACCTTAATCATTAAGTATTTGGAATTGGGTGCATTCTTTAAGAAAGTACGTATCTCATCGGAAGAAAAAATTTTAGATTTTTGACTTTTAAATCCATCTGATTTTCGTTTCAAAAAAGAACGCAACTTGGGATATTTACTTACATCTATATTATTTTTAATCGATAAAGTGGCTTTCAGCATCGAATACATAGACCATAGCGTCGATGACTTAAATTTTTTTGATAACCATCCAAAGTACGCAAGCAGCACATTTTCCGAAAATGAATTAACATGATTGTTAACTCTCCAATCCATGAATTTTTCATATATTTCTTCATATCTCTTTTTAGATTTTAATGGTAATAAATCCAAAGATGTCTGCTCAGCTTGATTTGTTATTTCTGGTGGTGTATTTTGAAAATCTAAATCACTTTCCGATTCAGAAATCATGATAACTTATTCAAAAGACTAACAATGCTTTGAGTGTAAACAATTAAAGAGAAGTGTCAAACCGAGTGTCAAACTAATGAAACCTGGCAACTAGATATAAAATGCATTCTAATTAAAGAAATGATTCCTATCTTTGTTTAGTAATAAGCAAAATTCGTCAAAACATTATATACCAGGACGGCAAATAATTGAAAGTATAAATTTAATTTTCGTCACTAGAGACGAAAGTTAACGTTATGACACTTTCTCTCACTGGTGACGGAAATTACGTTTTTTATATTACAAAATGACGACTTTTTGTATAGGGTTGTAGAACAAATTAATTATTATAATTAAATTTACAGTTACATATTATAATATACTCAATAGACAAGGTTAATTTTTTACACAGTTTTCATTATTAAACTTATGCAAAATATATTTTGTGCATAGTTCCTTTGCGTCGATAATGCTGGCTAAGGATCATTCGAGCCTGTTATTTGAGAAAACTTGCACTGCTGTTACGCAGTCATGCACACTTTCGTGGTAACAATCGCTCATGTATCCCGTTAGCCAGCCAGTATTATCGACAAGTTACTATGCACTTTACATTACTGTTGACAGTGCCATCACTCTCTCCTGAATTTCCATACCTGCTGTAGTGCGAAATAAGATGGAACATAGCATAATTTTCTTTTCCTTAAAATTTTCGTAATGAAACATTTTTGGACCATAGTTTATAAAGCTTACATTAATTTTCCAAGTTAAACATAAATATTCGTATATCATTAAAGAAGACCCTGTATATTCAAAGTTGGCAATACGAACTTATTTTAGCTTGAGTATTGGATTATTTGTAACTGTCAAAAAGAATTTTGCAATTTATCTTCATTTTTATCTGTGAACAAGTTTGAATTGAAATGTTTAATAGAAGTTTACGTTATTTTAGTACTTTAATTAAGTATGAGAAAATTAGAGAGTGCCTAATTTTTTATTTTACGCACTATGATCGTTTGTTCCAGAACTCAACCACTTCGTGGTAAACATGAACTCCCAGAGCTACCTTATGCATATGATGCTTTAGAACCAGTTATTTGTCGAGAGATAATGGTGCTACATCATACAAAACATCATCAAGCTTATGTAACCAATTTAAATATAGCAGAAGAGAAATTGCAAGCTGCATTGGGTAAATCTGATGTTAGGTAAAATTGTTCTGATAATTTAAAAGTAATGAATTAGCATCATTTTTAGCACCGTGATATCATTGCAATCTGCATTAAAATTTAATGGTGGAGGTCATATAAATCACTCAATTTTTTGGAAAAACTTGTCACCAGAGCCAACATCTCCTAACGATAAGCTTTGTCAAGCAATCACAAGCTCTTTTGGTTCTATCACTAATCTCAAAGATCAATTAATAACTGCCACAATTGCGATTCAAGGTTCAGGATGGGGTTGGCTAGCTTATTGCCCGAAATCATGTAGTTTAAAAATTGCAACTTGTGCTAATCAAGACCCTTTACAAGGTACCACAGGCCTGATACCATTATTGGGAATTGATGTATGGGAACATGCATATTATTTGCAATATAAAAATGTACGAGCAGACTATGTGAATGGCATTTTTGACATTGTCAATTGGAATGATGTTTCGGATAGGTACTTAAAAGCAAAATCTTCCTCATAAGAATACCCGTTTGTAAAAATTTGTAATGGTAACATGTAATAAAGTTTAAAGAATTGAGGAATTTTTTAATTTTGAATAAGCTGTAATACAAAAACTTAATTATGTTGATAAATATTTTTCTTACAATAACTCTGTAAAATTTTTAAAAATAATTTCGGATCAGTTATCCGATTTATTATGTCTTCGTTGTAAAGCAGCAGCTAAATCTTGTTTAAGGGCTTGTTGTTGTCGTGACTCTGTAAGTCCTTGTACCGACCTTAAACTATTTACAATATCTTTTGTTTTACTGAAATAAATCTCATTTAAGGTGTTCCGAATTTTGTTTTCCATATCTTCAACCATACGACCTATATTTGCAATATGTGGGTTGGCTTCATTAACTGGAGAATCTTGTTCTATCTGTAATTTGCAATTTGTGTTATAGTTTAAAATGTAATATGATCTACCTGTCGTGTTAAGCTTCCACCTAAATTCATTGTACCTGATCCTTGCTTATTAGTTTGTAGCCATAACATTGCTGTGGATGTCATTTTATAGTGGGACGTACGACCTGTACTTTTTTCTTGAACTTCAACGACATGGATAGAGTCCCAACAACCTTTAATCTTTTTACTACCGTCACCCGTTTTTTTAATTAATATTACACCTACAATAGGTTTTTGATGAAATTACATTTACATTAATGGTTTACTTACCAGCAAAACCATGTTCTAAGTCCCAAAAATATACTGAAGATACCCCACCTTCGAAGTACATTTCACGGTATTGGTCAAAAGCATGGTTAGCATCAAGTTCCAATTTTCTAAGTCTTTCGGACGGCATGGATCCATCATCCAATGGTGGATCATAAGTGTTTGACCAAGGTGATCTATACAAAATTTTGAGTGTTCAAAACAACAAAAAGCAAAACTCACCTATAAGAATCTCCATCTCTGTTATAATCACATAATAAATAATCTTTTCCGGTTTCTTTATCTTTAGCAATCTTCAAGGGTTGATCAACTGATGATAGTAAATCTTCACATAAACTTGGAACTAAATCAATTAAATCTCCCAAATTCTTTTCAATTTCTTGTGGAGGTAATCTTCGCATTAAATCTAAAGCACAATCAAATTGTTGTTCCCCCTAAAGATAAATTTTTTAAATTTAAATGTTACTGTTTATGTAGTAATTACCATTATTTTCTTTATTAATTTAAGGGAACTCAAATTATTTCAAGCACAGGTTAAACGCCCTTTCCTTTTGATAATATTTTGACAGTTTGAGGATGTGTAAAGAATTCGTCAAGGCCACGTTAACCTAAAACTGTATAACCAAAAAATTATACGGGGATTATTCAATAAGTATTGTAACAGTATTACATTCTTGTTTGCGAAGCACATATAAATGAAGAGTTTTATAGTATTGTTGTGGCATTTCGTGGTGGTGACGTATAAAAAAGAGAGACTTTTATGTTCGTGACAACTTATATCAGAAATTTAAATTATTTACTGTCCGTCATAATTGACATAATACATAGAAAACGTAAAAATAATGCCGTATTTACAATAATAGCGGAAGGAATGGTTCGTAAGGATCGTAACAATCTCATCCACTTATTTTTAAAAGTCTTAAGTTTGAAAATCCCGAAGGTATGTAAAAGGTCCTCTGTTCCGTTCTGGACGACGACTTGTTTGAGGCGCATTAGTCGGAATAACTTCTGCACACACTCAGACACACACACACACACACACACACAACACACGCACACACATACACACAGACAGCACACACACACACACACACACACACACACACACACACACACAACACACACACACACACACACACACACACACACACACACACACACACACACACACACACACACACACACACACACACACACACACACACACACACACACACACACACACACACACACACACACACACACACACACACACACACACACACACACACACACACACACACACACACACACACACACACACACACACACACACACACACACACACACACACACACACACACACACACACACACACACACACACACACACACACACTCACCATTATTAAGTTTTCATACTAATTTAGGTTATTGTCCTCAGTAAATGACAATAGTTTTTAATAAAATAATTAAGGTGTCAAATAAATATATGACCCAAGAGTCAGTGAACGTCAGACCTACGTCATTGTATTAAAGCTGAAAGTCAACATGGGTATTGGCTATACTATAATTTTTGGATCATCGTAGCTTTGGCAGATAACAGTTAGCAAAAACGTATAAAATTGCTCGCCGAACTTATTTTTAAAAGTCTTAAGTTTGAAAATCCCGAAGGTATGTAAAAGGTCCTCTGTTCCGTTCTGGACGGCGACTTGTTTGAGGCGCATCAGTCGGAATAACTTCTGCACACACTCAGACACACACACACACACACACACACACACACACACACACACACACACACACACACACACATACACACAGACAGACACACGCACACGCACATACACACACAACACACACACACACACAAACACACAACACACACACACACACACACACACACACACACACACACACACACACACACACACACACACACACACACACACACACACACACACACACACACACACACACACACACACACACACACACACACACACACACACACACACACACACACACACACACACACACACACACACACACACACACACACACACACACACACACACACACACACACACACACACACACCACACACACACACACACACACACACACACACACACACACACACACACACACACACACACACACACACACACACACACACACACACACACACACACACACACACACACACACACACACACACACACACACACACACACACACACACACACTCACACACTCACACACACACACACACACACTCACCATTATTAAGTTTTCATACTAATTTAGGTTATTGTCCTCAGTAAATGACAATAGTTTTTAATAAAATAATTAAGGTGTCAAATAAATATATGACCCAAGAGTCAGTGAACGCCAGACCTACGTCATTGTATTAAAGCTGAAAGTCAACATGGGTATTGGCTATACTATAATGTTTGGATCATCGTAGCTTTGGCAGATAACAGTTAGCAAAAATGTATAAAATTGCTAGCCAAAACATAAAGCATAATTTTTGTTTAATTTTCCTCGGAAAAATATTAGAAATCACGTCATTCATTGCCAGACATCGTGGCAACACCTCGCCGAACACCCTTAAACTTTAATAAATTGTAATTGATATTGTATGATGGTACTTGGGTAACTACTAAGAGATGTTTTCTTAGTAGCCTGATAGTTTCGACAGTTCTAACATATTGCCAGATAAAGTTAAAAGTACACCGTAGGTGTGAGCGGTGAGGCAATATACATTCAAGCGAATGTGAGTAAAGATAGTTATTTGAATGTATCGGATAATTCCATTATATCGAAATTATTTACGAATAAAAAATAAAATAAAAAAAGTTATTCATTATAATTTTCAAGGTAATAAATCTAATAAATTAATAAATAATAGTTTGGATTTTTATAAACTTTGTTTTTAAAATTTAATTAAATTTAAATTTCGATGTTTTATTAAAATTTTATTGTTTATTATGATTATAGGAGTGTTGCAGTGCTAAGAAATCCCACTGGAAAATAGTTTAATTATATTCATCGCCATCGTATACAAAATAAAAATATCTAAAAACTGGCTAAACATCCAAATACACTACGGGCTCTTTTACTAACTTTAATCATCTACAAATAACGCTATCATTTTCTTTCATGGCATTGTTGTCAAATGTAAAATGTCATTCAGGAACACATAACCTCTGTATACTTTCATATTATTGTTCGTTGTGGAAGTTCAAGCTGACCCTTAAAAACGACGTACTGGAGAATATTTCACCCGTAAGGAGTAACGTCTCGTTCTTAACGTACTAAATTATTTCGCGGCCAAATTGAACGTTAATGCAGCCATTAATGAAGCGAGCAACGCTTTATGTTGTTCAGAACGAAGTATCTATGCTACTAAAAAGGAACATCAAACTGAAGCAATAGTTAGTCCGAAGAAACGTGCGAAAAGGAAAGGTGCACAAAACAATGATCGCCTTTACGTGTATGACCAGAATAGCCAAACTACTATTCGGCGAAAAGTGCATGATTTTTTTTATTACAAACATTCCACCAACGATGAACAGTATCCTTTGTGCTGTTGATAGTGATGATGATTTACCGAACTTTAAACACAGTACAATTTTCAACTTCTTGAAATTTCAAAAGATGGGACGAAAAATGATTCTTACTGGGCGTGAACAATATGGAGGCATAAATTCTTACGATGCATTATAAAGTTCAGAGTAGAAGGCAATTCACAGTAATTTTATTATTATTAAATTATTTATAATTACATGCTTAATAATGTTGAATTTCACGTAATTAAATATTTAGGTAGAAGTATTACTGGTACTGATGAATAGAGAAAGATGGCATGATACCACCATTAAAAGTGGTCGGCAGGCATTCATCTGAGGGCTCAGTGCAGGTTTAAAATCACCGAGTGGCCATGGACCCCGATTTGCCTTAGTACATGCTGGTGGGAACAATGGTTTTATACAAGTGCGAAACTAACTTTCTTGTGTAAAAGGGACACTGCTGATGTGCATAAGGAAATGGACGGTCATGGGTATAAGAACTGGTGTGTCGACCAACTTATTTCTAAATATACCACCAAATTCAGTTATTGTTATGTGTAATGCGTCTTATCACAGCAGAAAGGTAGAGAAGATTCCGGCAATGGCATGGCGAAAAGAACAAATTGTTGATTGGCCTAGTGAGAAAGAAATACCCATTGAAGAAAACGTTTTAAAGGGAGACTTACTGGCTTCTGCAGCTCAAGTGAGGCATTAATTTGATAAAACTGAACTTCGTTTACCTCCATACCATTGTGAATTAAACCCGATAGAAGTGGTATGGGCACAAGCCAAACATCATATTAAAATGAATAATGCAACGTTTAAGGTAAAGGACATGGAACAGTTAATAAAATCTGGATACAAAGAAGTGGCCAATGAACTGGCAACATTATATAAATCACTGAAAGACTATTGAAAATAATATGTGGAAAGCAGATAATCTGCACAGTTGATAATCATTGTTATACAATCGTCTTCCGAGGAGCTAGAGGTCGACTCCAGCGATTAAACCAATTTGGCTGGAATTTATGCGAGAAATATTATATTATTTTGAAAATAAATGATGTACCTGTAATAAAATTCTAATAAAATTATTTTTTTTACATACAAATTCTATAGCAGTATCGATCTCATGTAACAGGTAATTCATTTATTTAACCATTATCTGTCAATCCTCTCCCATATATGAAATTTACAATCTACGTTTTAAAGTTTTGATTTATATAGTAATATCTATTTGGCGCTGATAAATTATAGTAACCTTATTGCTGTTAAAATGCAGAAATAGAGCACTTACAGAAGCCAAAATAACTAAAAATTAATACCTTGAGGTTAAATTAAGCTTAAATGACTGCTCGAAATCATACATGCATTAGCACCAGTCGTGGAAGAGACTGTTAAAACATATATATAATAAGAATTTTTATTTTATTTTGCCACCATAATGTTCTTTATACGCCTCCAAATGCGGGCGTAATGTGGTCTTTATAGCACGGAAATGTCATTGACGCTAAGCAGCATGATTGACAGCAAACACATGACATGATATATAACAGCAATATCACAGTATCTTAGTAACAACAAATTAGCCTGCTGTCGACTTTATTTCACTGCATTTGCATTTAAAAACTTGCCGAAATACTGAATCTTTTTAATATTTTGTTCCAGTTTCATGGTGCAAAATAAAATAAAACATTGTATGTACCACGGGCATAATTGTAGATTATGGCTCTCAGGAATATAAAAGCCCTCCGCTTCGCGTCGGGCTTTTAATATTCCCTCGAGCCATAATCTTCTGATTATGCCCTTGATACATAAATATCTATTATACATTTCAAACAGTTTTAACAAGCCTTATCTAAAAATTATTGTCGTAATTAAGGCACTCGTTATAGTTATGGTAAGTTACGTTATTAGGTACTCCTTATTGGTTAATTTGAATGTGTCCATAATGTGATTTTGGTTACCTTCCTACGTCAAGAACCATATCTCATGTGAAGTTCATATACAATTCCATGCTGTTTAAATGTAGTTAAGATTGTTTTTTGCGTATTGTAAACATTCATAAACATAAATACATGCAAGGATGTACACCTAAAATAAAATTCATTAACTGCAACAATGAATTTTAATGAAGTAATTCTTACAGTTATTTCGGTGTCCACATTTAGTGTGTGTGTGTGGAACTTTTTAAGTTAGTACCTAAATGTCTACTAACGTCTATCAGATACGAAGTTTTAAACGTCCATCTGACATAGATTATTGTCATTGTTTTTACAATGTTGTCTATTTTCGTTATGAACCTATTAAAAAAGGGGATGTATAATTATTATTAAAATTATTTCATTTATTTTAATTTACACTTTGTAGATTGGAAGGTCGTGTGTTGTTCCAGGTATTTGAACTTTTGAAATTTGATACTGCTCTTATCAACAAATAACAATATCATGTTGCTAAAAAAATAAAATGTGGTATGCACCACGGGGGATGTTCATGTTTTTACTTTCAGTTGACATACAAACTTCGGGCCGGAGGCTTTTGGTCTGTACCATTGTCAACCTCTGGAAAAAAACATGACCATATCTCCCTTAATGCATAAACATCTAGTTCGCATGAAGCTTTAACACTTAGTTAAAATAAAAAATCTAATGTGTGCATTGAAATTATAAAGTTCCGCATGAAGTATATCCGGACACTACCGATGATTAATTGTATTTTATAAACAATAGTCATATGGTTTTCTATTTATCAATTAATTTGTGTTCTAAAAAGACACGTCAAACATAACTCAATTATAACAATATTAAAATTTATTTTAGGCAATTTTTTACATTAAAGTAGTGTTGAAACAGCTTTGACAGCGACTAACAATGAAAAATGTCATAATCAAAAAACAAGTTTCATAAAACTTTATCAAATTATAATATGAGTCCAAAGTTGTGAGAAACTTTAATTGAGAGCATAAGCCCGTGAAGGCCAGTCCTACGTCATAGTACAAAAGCTGAAAGTTTCTCTGTGCAATGTCCCCAACAGGGGTAGGAACAATTGCCTACTATAAAGTTTGGATCACCGTGGCTTTGGTGGACAACAAGTAGTAATGGTGTATAAAATTGCTACCAAAAATCGTTAAAGTATAAAGTGTAAGTTTTTATGTTTTCTTCGTGACAATATTAGAAATCACGTTATCCATTTCCAGACACTTAGTATCGTGGCAACTTTAATAAATTGAAATTGTCCTTAGGTTATAGTATAAAAGCTGAATTTTACATATATTAACTTGGGTAATATTAAAAGATGTTTCTTTGCTAGCGGGACAGTTTCGACAGTACCAATATCTTGCCTGACAAAGTTGGTCAGCCGTAGGTGTGAACGAAAAGCAATATACATACAAGCGAGTGAGATAGTGAGTTAGGTTTACTGCGATATTTTGCTGCGCATCTATCGTTTACTCAGTATTCACGTGCAGTATAGGGGAGAGTCGGACAAAACAGGATAGCTAACGCTATTTGACCCAAAACTCTGTAACTAGTCTATTGATATTTAATGTTTTTTAACTGCAACTTCTCCATTGACTCCTTTCTAAGTCTAATAAATTCACGATAACAAAGAAAATGCATTTTATTTAAAAAAAGGCAAGATATCCCGTTTTACCCACCTGGTCGGGTAAAATGGGATAGTATTTGAATATTAATAAAAAAAATATGAAGTGAAATAAACTTATCATTCTTGAAAACAGAACACATTATACGCGTCCCCTTCGGAGCACGCTTCGTGAGTCCAAAGTCGACAGTCCTGGCACATTACCCAACCGTCATTCGTCTTAGATTTAGAATACAATTCTGTGCAGTAAATGCAAACTTCGTCGTTGTCTTCCTCATCTTCTGAACTGCTGTCCCTTTTGTTTCTTTTCTTCCTTTCTCTTGTTTGCTTAATAACACAGTTTTCATTTTTTCCTTTTTTATTTCCTACTTTTTGATATTTTTCCAAGTTCAGTTTGGGTGTCTTGATGGTCTTGTTCATAGATGTTTCAAGTTCGTCTTTATAAGGTGTTGAAGTTAGCACAGCCGTTTTCCCTCTCCTTTTATCATTAGTATTAATTTTCCTTTCTGCGAGGGGAAGTGGAGGTACTTGTTGAGGTGTTACTTCAAATTTTGTAATGTTGTATGAACAGGAGAGGGTAGCTTTGCATAGAAATTGCTACAAAAAACATGAGGACTATTACTCAAATGGTCCTTATTTTCAAGCAGCTGGTGCGATTTTTGAGGTGTAACAGGATCTGGAGGCAATGGCGGTTTTCTTGGAGAGTTATCAACATTTTTTCAATCAAGCCTTGTTTGTTCCTCACCTTCAATTTGGTTTCGTGATAATCGCCGTAAAACAAGCTTTTGTGGTATTGGTGATGGTGTACGTGGTGGAAGGCGCGTAATATTTTCCTCTATTGGACCAATTGCAGGATTGTTTTTCTGTGTGTCTGTGGTTTGAGCTGGCTCAAACATCCAGTCGTCAAAAATTTCCGGACTGAAAGATTCAATGCCTGCCTTTCTAAAACCATTTACAGCTGTTTGGATGCTAGCAGCTTTCATATATGCATTCCCGAAAAGCTTGCCTATTTGGGATATTGTAACTGATCGACCTGGATGTTGCTGCATCCATGTTTGAACCTCTGACCTATAATACCCGCTAAGTGGTGACATGAAACTGACGTCTAGCGGTTGCAAACTATGGGTGGTATGCGATGGAAAGCAGAGCATTACAACAACGCTGACTCTAGCTTTCTCTATAACGTCTAAATTTTTTGTGTGGGTCGTATGCCCGTTCAAAAGTAACAGGATATGATGTTCTTTGGAGGGCTTAGAGAACTCAATAAATTGATTGAACCAATTCGAAAAAATCTCTTTTTGCATCCACCCTGACGAATGATAAAAGAGCTTTAGTTCCAGGAGGAGTATCATCTAGCAGCTCCGGTTTTGCTCTGGATCTGAGAAATATGAACGTAGGCGGCATAAATACACCAATAGCACTCATGCAAATTTCCACAGTGACAAGAACGCCGCGTTCAGCTGATGATATACACCCCACTTGCCTTTTCCCACGCAGTGATAAACATTTTGATCTCTTCTTTGGCACTGTCATTATGCCCGTCTCGTCTACGTTGTAAATCCGTTCGGGTGGTATTTTATATTTTTCAAGCACCTCAGAAAGCAACGAAAAATATTTTTCAACGGCAGGTCTATTGAAACCCATGGCTCTAGCAAGTGATGTTGGCTCAGGGGTGCGAAGTTTAACGTTTGTTTGTCTCTTTTAAATTGATTAGCTAAGCCATTGCGTTGAGCTAACTGAAAAGCTAAACTGCGACAGTCATTCAAAGTACAACCAAATAGTCGTGATTCCATAGGCAAAATGTGTTGCATCAACTCTTCTTCTTGCTCTGGAGAGAAAACCGGTCTGTGACGCCCTAGTCCCTTTTTTGCTCAATTCTCTCATTCGAGAGTCCCATTTTTAATTTTTACTCTGGCTTCAATAGTTGTCCGAGGTACGTCAAATTGTTTTGAATCCTTAAGATAACCCATTCTCCCTTCGAGAACCTCTTCCACCGCTAGACGCATACGTTCCTCATTCCAAGATTGCCGATCAGTTTTTCTTTTACATTTTCCCATCTTTTATATGCCTGGAATAAAATAAAATTTAAAATTCTCGTTAAAATTTATAGCGTTTGTGGTTGGAGAAAATGGGATAGTATTCAGTTTTACCCGACCGCTTGGTATCCCGTTTTGCCCGACTGCACAATCCAAAATGTATTTCACAATTTTTACAGAAAAGAAATAGTTGTCATAACCTCAAATGTCATGAAATATAGTCAATTATTTACAGAATCATAAAAAATACTCACCGTTATATATTTTGCTTGTTTAAACTAAAAAATTCTTAAATAACCACCGATAAAACTAAGTATTATAAACTTCCTTTTTCAAACTGTCACTTACAACTCACCATAGAACAAAAATTAATCAGAACAACTACCTGCTACATTAAAGCAAACTGTATTTACAGCGATTAACACCACCAGGCGTCAGAAAGCGCTGCTTATTTTCAAATAATGGCTGATATCCTGTTTTATCCGACTATCCCGTTTTGTCCGACTCTCCCCTACGTAATCCAATTTTGATAAAGTGTCATCATGGGAGACGTATTAATTTGTTTTTAGTAAGAAAAGTCGCAGCAGAATAATATTGCTTTTCTGAGGACACATTAAAAAAATACCAAACAGTTTTGAAAAAACATAACCTCAAATATAAAGACAATACTTTACCAAGTGATTATACGGACAGTGGTTACCACATGGAATATTATAAATCATTTACAGGCCTTGTGAAAACATATTTTACTGCTGAATCTTTAAGTTCTAAAAAAAAACCAATGGAACAGAAAAATCATCAAGTCTTTACTTACAGAATCTTTACCAATATCATCGAGAGTACCGCCAAATAATTTTTAACCATAGTGGAATGTTATGAAGAAAGGGCGCTGTTATTTTTTGGTCTACATGGATTGTATACTGATTCATTGCAGAAAATCTTTCAAGAAAATTCGGTTAAAATGAACGCCAGTTTTACAGCACAGCATCTAGTAGAAAAAATAATGAAAATATTTCCTAACAATATTAAATTTTTTACTATTCGTAATAAAAAAATTTAGCACCCAATTATCTAAAAGCAATAGACGTTGCAAATATTTGAAAATTTATAATCAGAAAATATTTTACAAAAAGTTTTACATTTTAAGAAAATCAATACTGCAAATGAAAAAGAAAAAATTACTGGCTAATCATATTTCAGTATAGCATTCAATACCAGGAGAAGTATCATTACCACAACAATTATTAGGCTTTTACTTTACTCTTCTTGACGGATGTAAGTAGAATAGCTATGGCACTTCTAACTCACTTTTGTCACTAGATTTGTCACCAGATTTAGAAAAAGTCACCAGAAAAGTCACTAGATTTCAAGGTTGGTAACATTGCCTGCTTTAAGGTCACCGCATGCCACGTGGTGGGTTGGTAACACTGTCTGTTCAAGGTCACCGCTTCAAGGCCACGTGGTGGGAAATGTTGTTAACTCTGTCTCTTCAAGGTCACCGCTTCAAGCCACGTGGTAGGAAAGGTTGGTAACCCTGTCGCTTCAAGGTCCCCGCTTCAAGTGCTTATCTTCAAGGGCATGCTCGCACGTGCCCTTCTAGGTCACACGCAAAGTGCATTATTCCATAAGGCCATTGAAGTAACTAGATTTGAAAAAGTCACTAGAAAAGTTACTAGATTCCTTAGTTCCTAAATAAAGCAGTAATTTCCAATTTTTATTAACACAACTTGCTCCTGAAGCCGACTCTGTCAAAGGACAGTGGTGTTTGAGTTGACATTTGGCAGATGGAACTGTATGTATTTAGAGCCGTAGAATGCAAACATGTAAAAACATACAGGTTGTTCCATTAAAATTTTCAGATTTTGTGTAATTTCCGGTGAAACAGGAAGTCGGCCATATTGTTTTTTTATGTAAAAAAATCCCAATCGGACTCTAATATAACCCACCAAAATTTTAACAAAATCTAAAGACCCGTTCAAAAGTTTCAGGGGCGGCCCCTATTTGATTTACACCAGGTATATACTTTACAAACTGAGAATTATATACTGAAATACATAATATATGGAGGATTTGTCATGCTTTAATAGCCGAATTTATGATAATGATAGTCCGCAACAACACATTTCTTTTCTTTCTAACTCCAATCAATGCATCACCAACTAGTACACCTATAGCTCTGGAAAGTAGGGATCAAAGTAAAAGAATAGCTGAAGATTTACATTAACCTTATATACGAGTTACATAGATCTTGCAATAGCATAGATAACCTTTCAAATCCAAGCAACGGAAAAACCTAGATTTGTTAATTTTTTCATACATTTACGACCATTTTACATAATAATAGCTTATTTTAAAACAATCGGTAAAGTGATAAGTGACTGTGGAATGTAATGGTTGGTAGTAATTTGCTGGCAAATGGTTCACTAAATGGATTTCTTGATAGAAAACTTTTCAACCGCTGCAAAATATTACATCCTTTGGTAGAATTAGGATTCGAAATACAAAATTTAGATCATTTCTACAAGTTAATAATACAACATTAACGGACGATATGAGATAGAAAGTGAAAAGACTACAAAACTGTAAAATATTATTTCACACAGAAAATGAAGAACTGAAGTAATTGATGAATAATTTACAAACAACAAAGTCTCAATGACGATGTTGGTAAAACTCCGCAATATATATATATATATATATATATATATATATATATATATATATATATATATATATATATAATTTTAATCAGTATATTTTTAGATGTAATCAACAAAAATATGCTTGAGGGTCCATAAAATATTATGATAATTTACTGAAAGTTGCAGAAACCCATCCTTTTACGGTTTTGACCGTATGAAATTGCGAAATTTCGATTCTAGCGGTCTACCTTGCAGCACCCTGTTGCTTGCAGCAATTTCTGCAAGCAAACTATATATTTAATATTTAGAACAATGCTCGTTTGAAAAATCCAACCACATATCAGCCAGAAAATAATGGTTGGCTACAGGAAAGCAATGGCTTGAAGAGGATCCGCAGCCCAACTATGTCAGTGATTCACTAAAAACTCTATTATGTATTTAATTATTAATTCAAATTATTATAGACAAAATGTGCAGCTATTCATAATTGCATTAACTGATTTATATTTTGTAATGTATCCAGGCCAGTCTAACGACTGCACAACTCGAATGTAAGAACGAAGTTAATGCGCGAACTTATTTAAGCCAAATGATCGTCATGAAAAACTAGGTAGGACCACTTACATCGTGTAAAAGAGTTGTTACGGGATATATGTGTTGCGGGTATCTAAGGGAGGATAAAATAAAGTCAATGTAGTTCTGCTATCTTTATTGCAGATTGAGGAAAAAAACTACAAAAGAAAAACCTTACCGCCGCATACTACACAAGAATAACAACATAAATAAGGTATAAGTATTAGTTATAAATACCTAGATCAGTACGTATTTAGACTCTACTGTTATTGCAAAATTAAATTGCTATCACTCTACTCTAACCTTAATAAATCAATGCGGTAATAATTTAATACAAGCCTGTATTTCATAAATAGTGAGGTTATACAGTTAGCTAACTGCAGTATAGGTAAAAACATCACAACAGGTTAAAGGTCTGGATTTACAATTAACGAACCAAAACGTAACATATTTCATAATAGGCATGCACACAGTATTCCAAACGAGAACATGGTTTAGTCTTGCTCCGGTTATCTCCCCAAGGTCAGCAGTGTGCCAGTTCTACCCGGGAGCCGTTGTACGCTTCTACTACATTTACAAGAGAACATCCATCTTAAAACATGCTACATTATAGGTGTGAGATGTCAAAATAAAATATATTAAAAACTAAACCAAGAGACTTCTTTACATTAAATAACAAGATTGTTATATTAGATACAATAATCACTCTTACTATAGTATTGTAATATAAATCATATACTCATTTCAATTATTGTAAAAGAACCATCTACCTTCAAATCAAGTTATGTTAATCTTATAATTAAGTTACCCTTTTGTTGAGATCATAATATTATAAGCATTTACTGAAATAAAAATGAAAAATGAAATTGCAACGCCAAGAAGGGGTAGGAATTTTTTGACCAAACTTGACAGAAACCTTTAACTACTAAAAGGTAGCAATTGATTAAAATTTCATTCATATTGATCAAGTGGTAATGGTTTATCTGACAGTTCGTTCAGTTTTTTCGAACAATTTTGTCAGGTGTGCTAGATTGTGTTCAGCTCTTTATTGTGTACGATTGTGGTTGTTTGCTTTGAGAGCGTGCTCATGCCTAGAGTGCACCAACTTGGAAATTGCTGCCAATTAAGCGAATTTTACAGAGGAAGTATAGTTGGTTTGCGCGAAGGTGGTCTTTCGGTTAGGGAAATCGCAAATCGCCTTAACCGGAACCAAACCACCATCATGTGCTGCTATCAGACATGGAGACTAGGGAGAGTTAGGAACGCTGCAGAGAATGAATCGGGGGGCTAAGAAGAACAAATGAGGTACAGGACGCCATCTTTAACTTATGGCAGCAAGAGACCGATTCTCAAGTACCATATCAATTGCTGAGGGTCGTCCTGTAACTCTTCGAACGGTTAGAATCAGAACTGTAGGGATTATGGTATGAGATGCTATAACTTATGGGAGTAGGTCTCGTTTGGTATTCATCCGAGGCAATATGACCGCCCAACGATATGTGGCTTAGGTGATAGAACCCCATATTCTTCCATTTCTTCAGCAGTTGAAAGACCCACTTTGTAGCAGGATAAAATGCCCGTTCCAACGATCGTTCTTTTGGACCGACTTGCAGAGGATAATGTTAATCTCTTGCCATTTTCACCTAGATCTCCCTACCTTTCGCCCATCGAGCATGTTTGGGACATTATGAGGAGAAGACTGGGAATCTTGCAGCATCCTCCACAGACGCTACAAGCTCTACAGCACGAATTACAGGATATTTGGGACACAATACCTCAAGTGGACATCGACCATCTGGTAGAATCGAATACACAACGAGTGGGGGAGTGTGTAACCAACAGGGGGGGACCAACCCATTATTAATAAAAATTATGTTTATATTTTGTCCTTTTTCTTTGAAATTTTCATCAGTTGATACCTTGCAGTAGTTCAACGTTTCCGCCAAGTTTGGTCAAAAAAGTCCTACCTCTTCTTGGTGTTGCAATTTTCATGTCACTGAGTGTATAACATTACCCTTTTATTCTATGTTATTTGATCAGAAAATATAATACATTCATTTTTTTCAAAAATGTCTAAAATCCACAACCCTCTCAATTATTTTCTGAACAAACAAGCACACCTTATTTTTACTATTAAAAAACACAAAGGCCGCCCATATTTACGAGATGATTTAAATTCAACTCGCCTTTTAATTTATAAAATAAAATAGGTACAGATGGACCAGTTGTGGTACATCACAATTTTTACAGAAACTGGCGGAGAAGGCGATAATGAAATCAACCAAACCATGGACTGGGGTAGTAGCGACGAAGATAATGAAGATATCGACCACAACGGTAAAAATTATTAAAATCATTAAATATTTCTTTAAATTCAGTAATATCTACATTTTTACCTTCCAACCTACATATGTACATGTAGGTATGGAAGGTTATACAATCGAATTTTTTACACTATCGCTAAATCGACTTATTACATCGTTTTATAACGTTTGACAAAGTTTGGTCAAGATCAGCCATTATGTTTGTGCGTGTGTGCGTGTGTGCGTGTGCGTGTGTGCGTGTGTGCGTGTGTGCGTGTGTGCGTGTGTGCGTGTGTGCGTGTGCGTGTGTGCGTGTGTGCGTGTGTGCGTGTGTGCGTGTGCGCGTGTCTGTGTGCGTGCGTACGTGATTGCGTGCGTAAAAATTGACGAAGCTTGTTTCGCTGGACGTCGAAAGTACATTAGAGGAAGTCTCTTAAATCCGACAATGAGGTTCAAAATAATAGGAACCACGGTCGTCGTATAGATGGACCATGGGTGTTTGGTCTTCACAATAAAGAAGAAACAAGATATTTCTACATAGAACGCAGGAATGTAGAAACATTTCTTACAATAATTCATCGGGAAGTACAGGCTGGATCAACGGTCCACTCGGATGACTGGCCATAGAGGAATGCCTGGAATAGGATATATGCACTAGAGAGTTAATCACCAACAAAATTATGTCGGTCCCAGCACTGGTGCCCATACGCAAGGAAGAGAGGACCTGTCTCGATGCGAAAATTAAAATATTAAAATAATGCGGGGTGTTCCCAATAACCACATTCAATCGCACTTAGATTATGTTTCATGGAGAATTATAAATAAGAATGAAAATGATTTGTTTATTAAATTTTTAAGTGACGTAAGAAATGTGTATCGTCGATGATTTTGTACTTTAAATGTTTGACTAAGTTGATATGATTGAATGTATAATTTGTTTATAATGAAAGTGTTGAAATTGTTTACATTTTTTTGTGTTTTTGATTGCAACGTATCTAGCTATTTTTAATTAAGAAATAAATCCTTCTGTAGAATTCACACAGTAGATACACAGGAGATTTACGAAGGGTAGAGCTCATACTGAAATAAACTAACTGTGGTAGAGCGCATATGAAACTGCACCAAATTCTGTTTTGTCGTATAAACATGTATTTTCACGCACTAAATCTATTAAAATCTCCTCAATTCTTTGATTCCATTATTATGAGTGCGAATTTAAAATGTACAGATGTTTTTGGTTATGTTTATATTAAGAGGTTAGGTTTTTAGTCGGAAACTTGGTAGAATAATCTAACATTAGATAAACGACACCGACTTACGACAACTGACAAGTAACATCGCAACACGCGTGCGTACGACATATTACGTATTGTAGAACGGGCTTAATCGGTTTAACAATTACCTACACATTTTTCCCACCACTATTATAATTAATAGTATATTATTTTATACGGAGAAGTATGACTTTTCATAGTATCAAATGCTCTTACGTCAGAGAACCCTCAGCCAATCACAGCCAGAGGACCCCTGCATAGAAGCCGGACCCACCCACCGCGAATTATCTATAAAGACCGCGGCGCTACCGGAAGAAATTCTACTCTCTGCGCGCTCCGCTCTCCTCTCTCTAGTCGCTACTCTCGCGTCTCCAGCATCTAGAATCTAGAACCGAGATCCAGACCGCGCGCGCTTGCCGTATGTAGTTTCGTTGTGTACGTCGCCGGCCTGTCGATTGCCGCATCCGTTCATCCTGAACCGTCGTGTATCTTTAGTCGCGTTACTTCGCCGCCGTCACCGGTAAATCAGCGTTATACAATCAGGCTGCTGGTTGAGATACGCTGAGGTTAACAGCACGTAATTTTTATTGCACCACTTTTCTTAAACAGTACACCAGACACCCAGAGAAACGACGGGCTGCAGAGCCCGGAAGCTATCTCACCGGTTCCAGTACACATACCAGGAGTACACGACAGGCTGTAAAGCCTGAAGTCACCTTCTGCAAACATACACACACTAGAAGTTACGACAGGCTGTAAAGCCTGAAGTCACCTTCTGCAACCATTCACACAAACCAGAACGTTTCTACGGCGGGCTAACGCCATGAAGTCAAATTCCATTTACTCCAGCGGCAAGAAGGGTATTCGCTCTAATGTCACCGCTCCCCGGGAGATCCCTTTGTACAGCAGTCGACGGGCTGCACCCAGAATCTTATAAAGGGCTCTCCATTAAACATATATTCACATACAATATACCTACCAGATCCTAAGAAAAATTAGCAATACAAACAAGCGACGCCGAGGCCTGGAGATAATCTCAATACCAGAAGCCGTATTCTTAGAGATCACCCGCGCGATCCTCTAGTTAAATAAAGACGAACCCGTGGTGCGTTTCCGTAATAAATTGAATCAAACGTGTTCCAGCGTCTCGCGAACCGACTCCAATTTGTTAGATATTCTTCTAATATTTTTTAATACAGGAAATCCGGTAAGATAAACATTCCTGTATCGCGAGTATATTTTCACGCAACGAAAAACTATCCACTATTTCGTTTCCGAAGGCCTGACTAATTTACCAGCATCAGGATAAATTACGAAAATTATACGTGTAAATTCTCTCATTTTAACCCCGAGAATAATCGTGTACTTAAGACACCTGCATTCCGTCTGAAACAACTCACAGAATTGTTTAATTTAGTTCACGCAGTCCTAAAAGATCGTGTAAACCCGCTTCAGATTAATTCGTTTAATTAATAATAGAACAATTAATAATAGAAGCAATTTTTAATAATAACTAACGTAGATTATTAGTTCGTGATAAACTCCGCCTTCACTGTATTTAAAAGGTAGAATAAGTTTCGCTTATAAGAAAGTTATACGCGTTTAACAATAACAGACATTTTCTAATAATAAAGAATTAATGCGTCTTATTGCCGGGCATAATTAAATGTTATGTATTAATCAATGTAAATACGTTCTCAATTAATTAAGAAATCCTGATCAGTTAGAGTAAATAATCAAACGCGTACGAACAATTTGCATTCAGAAACGTATAAATATTAACCTGTCCTTTGTGAAGAATTCCAAGTACTGAATTCACATCTATTCAGTCTGTAAGCCAAATTACATGTAACAATAGTTATGCGCACGAAGGTTACTTTAAATGATTGACTTTTCTCTTTGACCTGTTTACAAACACCAGCGCGATCGTTGTCCCCTACTTATACAATACGGAGTATATTACACGACGCTACCTGATAAATACCACGCCACCGTTTACAGGGCCGGCCCAAGCGTTCGTAATAAATCAAAATAAATCGTCATTATCAGGATTTTTGGTCGTAACACACTAGCAATTGAACCACAATAATTTATATTTCCACAGAAACGTCTCAGGAGCCAATAATTCCACCACTACCGTCCCCGGGGGACCAACCAAAACGGGCGCTACCAAGAAGGACACTCCGGTTAACCTGATATAAAATTTTTCTTGCTGTTAATTTAATTCACCTAGTTTAGTATCTGATGATTTAGTTTTATAGAAGAAATAGGTAATATACGTTTAAAACATTTTAATGTAATTATTTAAAGTGTACAGTGTTAAGCACCAAAATACGAACCACCCCCGTCTTGTTAAGACAAGACCCGATTGGAGCTAAACCGAGGCAAATTAAAATAAACCATTTTAATTATTGTAAGCAAAGTGGTTTACAAGGAAACGTTTTTAAGAGGATTATTAAATAAAATAGGTTTTAAATGGAAGAAAACCGTTGACAATCGTAAATGTTTAATGGAACGATACGATATACGATCTTTACGTTGTGCTTATATACGAGCAATAACAAAGTATCGAAGAGCAGGGCGACCCATTGTGCATACAGATGAAACATATATACTGCATCGCATACAACGCCACATTCCTGGGTAGATGATTCCAACGAAGGTTTAAAATGTCCAATCGGTAAAGGTCAATGTCTTATAATAGTACATGCTGGTGCTGAAATGGGATTTATCAATATTGCCCTCTTAGTTTTTAAATCGGGCTCAAAAACAGGTGATTATCATGACGATATGAACTTTATTAATTATAAACGATGGAATGAGCACCAGTTATTACCGAATTTGCTCGAAAAGTCAGTTATTGTTATGGATAATGCAAGTTATCACAACACGTTAGCAGTTAAACATCCAACTTGTAGCAGTAAAAAAATGGAAATGATAACTTGGTTACGAGAACGAGGGACCGTACATGATGAATCCCAAACAAAGGTGGAGCTGTATGATTTAATAAAATGTAATAAACCGAGCTGCACGGAATATTCAATTGATGCTATATTTGCGAAACATGGCCACTCTGTATGTCGACTACCTCCAACCACCCGGAGCTAAACCAATAGAAAAAATATGGGCCATTGTAAAAGCTTGGGTGGCATCGAGAAACAACTTTTAAATTAGCCGATATTGAAAAACTAACTCGTGAAAAGTGTTCAATGGATTTGGAGAGCCACTGGCAAGAAGTGTGCCGTCATGTTAAAGAAATTGAAGAGGAATACATTAATAAAGAGCATTTTATGGATGTCGTTTGTGAGGAATTGATTATACGTAGGAGTGGAGACTCGTCGGATGAATCTGATTTTATATCAGATTATGATAACGAAGTGTCGAGTAATTGTGTAATATTTTATTGTATTTATATTGTTAATTTCATATTGCACATGTTTTGTTCATGTTCTTAGATATGTTTCTAAGGCACTTTAACTTCTTAAGCACTTTTTAAACGCTTAGTCTATGATCTACCAACATAACGTCTTCGTACCTTTTTATAGTTCGCAGAGTTTTTATGCATTGTACGAATTATTATACATGTTCTACACATTAGGATTATTGTACTTCATGTAATCAATATCTGTTATGTGTTTAATTGCTTAATTATATTGATTTATATGTGAAATTTCTTATTTATCTTTAACACACTGATATGTATCGTGGTGACGTTTTTAACATGCTACTGCCATAGCTCAATGCTTTTATGAATACAACATCATTGTGCAAACCCCATAAAACCTGTTTTGTTGTATAAAAACCATCTGTTTATATTCGTATACTATATTTTCCTCATAACAAATTATATAACTTCAACTTTATTTGAACTTGCATACTATCTCATATTTGAATTCGATAAAACCCTACCCCCTCTATTACACCTATTTATAACCATCGCAGCATAAAACTGTTTAGACACGAATTATTTACCCTTAGAACTGTGGTTAATAATTAAAATGCGAATTACAACATTTCCGGTTAAATTTATGAACAAGTAACATAACCTTATATTTCACTTTTCACAATTAAATAAATGTTTTTTTTTTGTTTAAATTGCCCTAATTATAAAATATAAACATTATAATTAAGATTATTGTAAGTTTTTGTTATGAACGAACAAGTTCAAAGGTAAATATGTAATTAAAAATTATTATTAATTTTATTAAATACATAAATAAAAAGTTTACCTCGAGTAGGATTTGAACCTACGACTTGTACTTTGCTAGAGCACCGCGCTAACCAACTGCGCCACCAAGGTTCAAGCCCCAATCGATGTAAATTTTGTCTTTATGTATGTAGAACTGATGTACATTCTAAATATAATGAAATTGCAATGAAATTACTTATTTTAATGGAATGTGAGCCTGCAATATCGCAAGGATTCACACATACCAAAGCAACTTGACTAATATTAAATTATTGTAAGTTTTGTTATGAACGAATAAGTTCAAAGGTAAATAGTAATTAAAATTATTATTAATTTTATTAAATACATAAATAAAAGTTTACCTCGAGTAGGATTTGAACCTACGACCTGTACTTTGCTAGAGTACCGCTAACCAACTGCGCCACCAAGGTTCAAGCCCCAATCGATGTAAATTTTGTCTTTAAATAATATTAATAAATTTACCTTTGATGTAAAAATTTAAATTTACGATGATTCATAAGTCAACATACAATAAATTTAACATCAATGTTAGAATTTAAATAAGCAAAATTTACTCGTAACCTGAAGTACAAGTAACAGATTAATCGTAGGTTCATAATCTATAGTAAACTTTATCATGTATTTAATAAAATTAATAATAATTTTTAATCATAATTAAGAGGTTATTAACTAAAAAACGTACAAAACGTAACTTTTACTTTTCTTAAAAAAACAAATATTTTCCGGTTGAATAGTACACGATCATGTGATGTTTTTGGCGCAGCTTGGTGTCTTCGTATTTGGCGTTTAGTCTACACTATTAATTGATGGAGGAGGTAATATTAAATCGCTAAAGCGGCACGGCGGTTGGAGGTCAAGTAGTGTAGCGGAAGGATGCATAGAGGAGGCACTGCGAAATAAAAATGAGAATTCAAGTAAAATTTTGAATGGAATTATAACACCTAGTGTCAGCAAGATAAACGCTATGGAACCATCAACATCTCATTTGCTTACAGAAAATTTAACTTCGTCTGCACTGACTTCTACAGAACTGCATGGTTTCACTTTTCAAAATGCAACATTGACAAATTGCACGTTTAATATTAGTTTGACAAATAAAAATGACGTTTAAATTTATATTGCTTATTGTTGTTGTGTTACTATTTTAACGTTTCCATGGCAACACGTTTCTGTGCATGGAGAGAAAAGGAAAAGTAAAACTGCCGCCGGTGAAGTACCGTTTTTCCGCAGTCAGCTCAGTCAAATTATGACCTAATTATTGGACGTTTGAAGAAAAAATTATGTAAACACTTACAAGTATAATTATTTATATTGCACTCTAAGCGTATCTCTTGTTATCTTTCTGAAACCTAAACAGGCCTATAACACGAATTAGATATGTATTACGGCAATATCTTACTGCGCACATATCTTTACCCTTTTGAAGTTTGCGCTGTAAGGTTTTCCCGTTGTGTTTAAATACAATTTAAAAATTATTGTCTCGCAAACAAATAAAATGTACGAATATAGCAAAAAAAGTGAATTAACAACAAATATTTACTATAACATTAAACAATTCAGAACAAGAACAAATAAATAATCAAAATTCAGAAAAACAACCAAACTATAACCATTGTTTAAATGCTATAACTAAACAGTACATCTTTGCTATAAGCATATACGTAAGGCTATACCATTAATACCGAGTGTCCCAATAAAATGTATACACTCTTTAACAGTTCATAACAACCACACTTTTTTTTCAGTTGTGACTGCTTAAAATAATGGCTGGAGTCAGACTAAACTTTGAGGAAAGAAAATTCATTCTAAAGTGCTACTGGAAGACTGAGAACGTAGGTGAAGTGCAAAGACGGTTTAGGATGGAGTTTCAACGAGATGCACCAACGAGACTCACAATTACTCGTTTGCGAGATAAGTTTGAGGAAGAAGGAACTGTTAAGGATGTCCATAAGAACCATTCCGGAAGACCACGATCATCCACCAGCCCCACAAGAGAAGGAGAAGTCATTCAGAGATTTCAGCAATCACCTAGAAAATCTGTCCGGCAAGCGGCTCGTGAGACAGGAGTTTCAAAATCGAGCGTCCATCGCATTTTGAAGCGTGCCAAATGGAGAAGTTTTATTCCTAGATTAGTGCACGCTCTCAATGAAGATGATTATGACCGCAGAATCCAATTTTGTGAGTGGTACCAAGGAAAATGTGCAGAGGAGAAGAGTACCCTCCACGCTCACCGGATTTGACCCCCATGGATTTTTTCTGTGGGGGCATGTTAAACACAATGTTTACACCACAAAACCAGCTACAATCGATGAGTTGAGAGCAGCTATTGAAAGAGAATGTGCCGAAATACCAACTGAAATGATTAGGAACGTTTTGGATTCAATCAATCAGCGTTATCAGCTGTGCATGGACCACAATGGCCAACAATTTGAACATTTTCGATAATTGACTAGTTTCTACATTTGTTAACATTATTTTCATTTTTGAAAGTTTTCTGTATTATAATAATTGTTAGTGTTATAGTCATTTAAAGAGTGTATACATTTTATTGGGACGCTCGGTATTAAAGAACTAGCTAAATTAAAAGTAGCGTCCCCTATAGGCAATTGTTGGAAGAAACGCCCAATTTCTGACATGCATAAAAGAAACCTGCGAGCAAAGTTTGTCCAATTGTCCACACCTTAAGATTAGGTCCTTGGTACACCGCCACTATATAAATCAAATTATTCCAATATTGCGCATGCCCAGGTAAAAAAGAGTAAAAAAAAATGGAAATTAACTCTACGGTAACCTAGGTTCCGTAGATTTAATTTCCATTTTTTAACTCTTTTTCAATGGAATACTTTGCTATTGCGCATTACCAAGTAAGGAATAATTTGCTTTATTTAGTGTGGCGTGGTATACTGTGGTTGACGGCTGCCTTGTATAACCTTAAAATTAGTTACAATCGAACGTGTTTTAAACAAAAAATTAATTGAAGTATTACAAAAAAATCCATAATGTCTGCTGAAGATGATCACCTTGTTAAAAACATATTAAATCTAAACAAAAAAGTTACATTTTCGAAACCTCTACGTTCAGAACCTGTAACTGAAATCTCTGAATTTAATCTTGTGAAATCTGGAAAAAAAAGACACAAGACAATCCGTGTAGGTGACTTAACAGATTCATTAAAGAATCGTGTTAAACATACAGATGTCCGTCAACGAATTCAAACGTTTGAGAAAAAAGTTAAACCGTTACCGAAACCACTTGCAAAAGTAAAAGCTGACCGTATTCGACGTAGTACAGCATTTGATAAAGTAAAGAAACATTTAAATCGATGGAATGCTGTTGTTACATCTAACAGGGGCTCAAACCATCTCAAATTTCCATTGCAAGATGATATTAAACTTGAATCTGGGGATAATTATACTCAATTTAGATTAAAATCTGATTTGCAAAAACGACTTGAAGCATTAGATGAGCCTGTGGAAGTTTTTAATTTAGAGAAAGAATCACCATATCCTTTAACTATGAAAGAAATGTTAGAACGTCGTAAAGAAATGAATAAAATGAAAATTGTTGAAAGTCAGAAAGCCGCTAAAGCACGGCGAGAAAATAAAATTAAAAGTAAAAAGTATCACAGAATACAACGTCGTGAAAAAATAAAAAATCAAATGAAAGAGTTTGAGCAGTTGCAACAATCCAATCCAGAAGAGGCATTGAAGAAGCTGGATGAAATTGAGCGTGTACGAGCAGAGGAAAGAGCAAGTTTGAGGCATCGTAATACAGGAAAGTGGGCGAAAAGTAAACAGGTGAAAGCCAAATATGATAATACGGTGAGTTGTTAATTGTTACTCTTGAACACTTAGGAATTTTGTTTTTTAGAACAGGCAAGAGTTGGCACAGCAGCTGGCAATTAGCCGAGAGCTGACACAAAAAATTAACGTGGATAGTGATCAATCTGAATTTGAGGAAGAAAATGTGATTGAAGTACAATGTAATAATGATGACAATCCTTGGACCAATCCAATTAAAACTTCAGAGGAGGTAGATACATTTCTTAAAAGTTATCGAAAATTTTGGGATGAACGAAATTTATCAAATAATGTTAAGATGTCTAATGGAAGTGAAAATACTTTAGATAAGGATATAAACGATGAGTATAATATGGAAAATAATTGTGACGTGCAAGAAAAAATTTATAAAACCAAACCACAATCATTAATTTGTGCCAAGAAAACTAAATCAAAACCTACTGTAAATCCCGAATGTATGGCTACATCAGAATGGGACATTGGAATTTTAAGTGATACTGATGATGAACAAGAAGATGTTGATGTACTTTTTGATAAATATAACGATAAATTTCAAGAGAAATTAATTGCAGTTAAAGAATCTTTAAATAAAAAAAGAAAACTACCGAAAGAAAAAAAAGTACAAACAAAAAAACTTAAAAAACAAAAAATTGATTCAAATGATCTAAGTTTTAAAAAGGAAGCCAAGCGTCCTATAATTGATGAACCGCTAGATGAAAATTTTGGAATAAATAGTAATGAGACTGAAAGAATTTTAAGCACTATTCTAAAACCAGATCATACTTCAAAAGTGGCACCTTTAGTAAAGAATATAGATCCTAATAATATTATATGTACAAAACCTATAGAATTAGAAACTCAATTACCAGATTTACTAACGATGGAAGATGACGAGGATGACAATCAAAGAGGTGCAATTGTGGAAGCATTCAAGATGACGATATTGTTGAAAGTTTCCAAAAAGAGAAACAAGATGAGATTGAGCATGATAAACCAAAAGATATTGATTTATCTTTGCCTGGTTGGGGATCGTGGGGTGGTCCAGGTATCTCATTAAAAAAGAAAAAGAAGCGTAAAAATAAACGGTTTATTATAAAATTTCCACAAGAATTTAAAAGAAGGGATGATAACAAGGGTAATTTAATTATAAACGAGAAAGCTAATGAAAAAATTAAGAATCACTTAGTTTCTGAAGTACCTTTTCCATTTAAAACTGTGAAAGATTTTGAAGCTAGTATTAGAACGCCAATTGGAAATACATTTGTACCAGAAACAGCATTTAGAAGAATGATAAAACCAGCTGTTACCACGAAAATGGGTACTATTATTGAACCAATGAATGAAGAGATTTTGTTGAAAAAGAAAAGTTAATTTTTAGTGCACAATTTAATTTATTTATGGTGCAAATAAATATATTTTTTCACTTGTTACATAAAGATTTGATATACTTGAATTTTCTGAAGTTATTTGTTTCTCTTATAAGGAATAAATTAAAATCAAACGCACGGACTTGCTAGACACTTGCCATTATTCAAACTTTATCTTAATCTATCATTTACAAAGCAATACATCAACAACCAATCATACATGTTACAAAATATTAACTTTAATACGCAAACCAAAAAAAAAAAAACTAAATTAAAATTTTGCTTTTCTTCATTTAATACTAGCAAATGTTGATGCCATTTCTTTTATATTTATGTTACTGAGTCATTGGCATCGCAAATAATTTTTAATACTCAATGGAACGGTCTCCTGTAGTGACCCAATTTGGCAATGTTAACAATATTTTGTACTACAGTGTTACGAAATATTGGCAATAGAATATTTTAATTAAACAGTTGAGAACATGTACAAACAATGTACAGATTCTGGAATTGAATAGAAAATGTAATTAAAGATTTATTAATTAGTTTAATTCCAGTGAGTCTACATCAGATTCTTCACTCGAATTGTCATTAGTGTTTTGTGTGAAGCCAGACAATAATTTTTTATTGATTTATCATCAATGCTTTGGAACTGTAACATTATTTATACGATTTTGCATTTGATCATATTGTTCTTTTATAGAATGTGTATTGTTTGATCAATTATCATAAAATAAAAATTAATTTTCATGTTTAATATTTGTTCGTCTAGTGTCTCATAGTTAAATTGCCTTTTCTTCCGCTGAGTTTGGACAAAATATTGAAGCGTAAAATCTGGCAAGATGTTTAAATCCTCTTTAGCATAAGATTCAGCACTTTGAATAAAATCTTCGAAACTTTCGTTGTTTTGTTTATTGTCAAAGTATTATACTAAATTGTTTAAAATGTTGCTACAAATGCTTAAATTTGTGTGACAATCTTGAAGCATTTACTGACAGAATTAATTTTAAATAATATATTGTGCCAAATCATGCTAGAGCAAAAGAATTAAATTTATTGGCGAATGATTGAGCTAAGTGCTTCGAGTTTGCATTTCTTGAGTTATTGTTTACAGTTAGGGTGAGGCGGGGTAAATGAGACAATTTCTAACACTATTTAAAGACCTGATAATGAATCACAAATTAAAAACAAAAAATGAAGTGTGAAAAATTAGATTTAACTCACAAAATATAATAAAAACTAATAGTTTTTTTTTATAAAAGAATATTTGTCTCATTTTTTTCCTGCAACTGGGGCAATAATAAGACACATTCGGGCTAAAATGAGACGCCTTGTTTTAATAACTTATGTTATATATATATATATATATATATATATATATATATATATATATATATATATATATATATATATATATATATATATATATATACAGCGTATAAAAAGAATGGGTCAAGTTGAATTTCACGCCACATAATTTGATAGTTTTGGATTTGTTCAATTTGTCACCATGTAAAATATTTGTTGATATCTGTAATTCATTGCCGGACGTCTTTACGATTTTGTAAATTATCTCTATTCATTCGGTTTTATCTGCCTAAATAGATTCATCAAGAACTGTTCTTTTCAGAATAAACAGCTTTGTTGTGTTTTCAGTAAGGTAAGAGTAAACATAAAATTGAGGTTATGATGTGTAATTTTGTATTTTATTTACAATAGAAAATGCCTTTATCCAGAGCAAAAGGCTCTAATTTTAAAAGCTCATTATCTAAGTGGTACGCGTAGCGATGATGGAAACTGGATCTATTCGCTGCAGTCATGCCGACAACAATTTGAAGAAGCATTTCTGATGTTCATATACCATACAAAACATTTGTTAAAGAGAAGCATAGAATTGTTTCACATTTTGATGCTCATAATTGTATCTGTAAGAAGAAGTCAACTGGTACCACAAGTGTTAACGGAAGAAACTGTAAATGATTTACAACAATGAATAGAACAAGTCCTACTAAATCGCTGAGAAAATTAAGTGCACAATCAGGTGAGTTTCTTACACTTCAAAATTTTAGTTTTTATTACTAAAACAAATTACAAAATGATTAATGCCCACAAATTGAGTGTTTAAGTTAATATTTATGTTGTTAACAGCTTAATCGATTTGTTTTGCAGGTGTGGCTTATTCTACTTGTCAAGCATTGAAAGTGAATTTGCATATGTACCATACAAAGTGAAAGCTGTAATTGTTACCTGCTGATCATGGACAACGTTTAGAATAGTGTGAATGGTTCACAATAATCTGAACAATGATGATGTTCTAAATTTGACATTTATGTCAGATGGGGTATGGTTTCACTTGTCTGGTTACATAAATAATCAAAATTTTGAGTTGGACAGCTGACAATCCACACAATTTTGTTGAACACAATCTTCACCATTGAAAATAGGAGTCTGGATTGCACTGTCAAGCGTAGGATAATTGGACCATATTTTTTAATGATACAATAAATGCTGAACGTTATCGAACACATATTGCAACCATTCATAGAAGAGTTGCGTGATAATGAAATCAGAAATGGGTATTTTCAGTAGGACAATGCACCACATGTTGCCAATGCAAGCATAGTTTTTTACAAGAATTTTTGATGAGACACTAATCAGCAGAGGAATTTGGCCAGCATGTTATGATTTGACACCTTTAGATTTCTTTGTATTTGGACATTTGAAAAATAAAGTGTTTCAAACTTTACATACTTTACAACTACATACTTGAAAACAATTACAAGAAGCAATTATTAGAGAAGTTCAAAACATCGATGGAAACACTTTGGTAGCTTTATTTGAAAATAAGAAAAGACGAGTAAATTTGTGTATAGCTACAGTGACCATACATGTACTTATTTTAGTAGGACAGTACTTTCTTTTCTGCCAGTGCCTAAGGTCCTTAATAGAAGCATGAAGTACACTAAAATGTACTTTCTTTTCTTGAAGATACAAATAATCGCAAATAGGTATACCAAAATATTTATTTTTATTTAAAAGAATGCTTATCGGTGATTCACTGATCATGATGCAATAACGACGTTAAGAAGTTGTTGAGAATGTTCGCGTAGTTTGTTTCCGAACGTTCCAGTCCGCCCTCAATTATCCTAGACGCACAGCCCAGAATGCTCGCGACTGGAACGTGCGAGAATCGAAGCGAAGTTTAGCGAGCCGCATATAAATAGCGACAGCGCTCGGACTAAGACTAAACAAGTTCAATTCTGCACAAGTTCTACCGTTCGACAGCAAGCGAACATATTATTTGTTAATTGTTTTTGTTGAATGCAGTCTGGTTTTCTGTGCTGGTTTCGCTGACTAAAAGCAACGTCGTTTGATTTCAGTTACCTACTTGTGCATTATTTGCATAAACATGGCACCGCCTCGAAGAAAGTGTCATTTTAATTTGGAGTTACAGAAAGAATATCCGTTTATGAAAATAAAAATAAATTGAGTCCGCATATTGTGTACTGTGAAATTTGTAGAAGTGATGTTGATATTTCCAACAGTGGTCGCAGCAATATTAAGGCTCATCTAACCAAGAAAAAGCATACATTAGCTGCAAATACGAAGTCTAAAATGCTACACTAAACACTTTTTCAAAAGTGAAAACTTCAGCTCTGAAAATATGTTAATTGCAGCCAAGGAAGGTACTTTCGCGTATCATACGATCAAGCATCAGCAGAGTTTTAGATCTTTGGATTGCACATCAAAGCTAATAGCGAACATGTTTGAGCCCAAATTTATGGCAGCTCGAACCAAAACTGAAGCATTGTAAAAATGTTTTTGCTAAAGAATCCCAGTTGCGATTGGAAATTGATCTACACAAAGCACATTTTGTTAGCATCATGATCGATTCGTCCAACCACAAAGAAATTAAAATAGTACCTTTGTTGGTGAGATACTTTAATTGTGAAAACGTATTCAAGTGAAATTACTTCAGTTGCAAGACTTACCTGGTGAAACATCAGAACAGTTAAATAGTTATGTGTTTAATACTTTGAAAACCCACAATTTAGTGGACAAGTGTATTGGATTAGCTGCTGATAACACCAATACAAATTTTGGCGGAATGAAAAGAAAGGAGTGAACAACCTATTTGCAAAATTGAATGCTTCTCGTGGCAAACCTCTGGTTGGCATTGGTTGTGTTACACGTTTTGAACAATTGCGTACAAAATGCTATGGACGTCTTACCAATTGACGTTGAGGTTATTGTTGTTAAGTTATTTGAGCATTTCTATATTTATACAGTGAGAGTAAATCAACTTAAACAATTCTGCGACTTTGTTAATGTTGAATACAAAAAGATGTTATCATTTTCTAAAACAAGATTTTTAAGTCTGATGCCCGCAATTGAACGAATTCTACAAATGTACGAACCGTTGAAAGCATACTTTTTGTCTATTGAAAATTGTCCAATGATTTTGAAGCAATTTTTGAGTGTCGCACCAGCGAAATTTGGATGTGGTTTGTACACAACATTGCTTCTATGTTTCACAAAATCATATTAAAGGTAGAGGGTGACAAAATATGCGCAACAGAGGCCGCTCTAGAGTATTTCGATCTTCAAAATAAGCTTGAAAATCGTTTGAATGAATTATTTTTGCCGCTTAAAGTAAGAGAATCCCTTTTACAACTTGACAATTGGGAAGGTAGTTTAAACTATCGAGATGAGTTCATCTCACAGGTTAGATTATTTTATTCAAATTGTGTGAGTTACTTGAAGAATTGGAGTACAAATTTAAATGAATTAAGGCTCTTTGAATGGATAAATTTGAGAAACCAAGTTTCATGGAATCAAATTTTGTGTTCATGTACTGCTTTTAATGATTACTTGGGTTCGACACTGAATGAGGACGAACTCTTCGATGAAGTTAGTCTATTACAAGCTAAACTATCAGAAGATAAAATTGCCGAGTGGAACTCGAAAAATATAGCTACCGAAGATCGATGGGTTGAAGTATTTAAATGGAATCAAGGGTCTGGATCAAGTGAAGATTTCAAAATTGTGAGATTTTATGTCAGTTTATTTTTGTCTTCCTGGAACAAGTGCGTCAATTGAGCGACTATTCTCTAATATTAATAACTACTGGAGTGCAGAAAATCGCAAATGAAAATATCGACACTAGAAGCTGTGATGCAAGTGTACACAAACTTCGATGAGACTTGCAGTGAAATGTTCCAGTTTTTGAAGACCAGAAAGCAAATTTTGGAATCTATCCTAAGCTCTCAAAAATACGATTGGCACAAAGGTGACCCCACTGATGGCGTTGCAGGCACGTCTAAATAATTAATAACATTACACATTTCTGCCAGAGTATTTTATGTGTTTGTATTTTTCTAATATAGGAATATAGGTACATATATTATGTATATGCATGTGTCATTAAAAATTATTTTATTTTTATTCTCATTTTGATGCTTGGCTATGTCACTCTACATTTAGTTCTTTGATTTGTCCGTTTTATCTATTCCTAATACAACTTTTTGTTACTTTTTATTTCTGTACTTATTTTCTGAAAATAAATATGGTCACCCAATGTATAGCCAATGATGGCCGTCATTTTGAACATTTATTGTAGTTTTTGTCTAAACATGTTTGAATAGGAATTTAGTTACACTATATTTTTTATTGAACAATCATATTTGACTTTGTATCTCATCCTCATTTATTTTTGTACATCTGATTTTAACAATACAATAGAGGCCCTGTTGGAATGAAAAAATACACTGTATTTCTGGGTTAAATTAAATAAAAACGAAGTATTTAAAAAATGGAATTTCGTTTATGAAGGAAAGTTTAATTAGAATATTGAAATATGCACTTTGTAATCCCTATAAGTGTTATTCCTATGTATAAACTAAAGGAAATGACGTAGTCCTACCAACCATAAATAAGTAACAATTTATGCTACCAACTGTGTAAAATTTCAAATTTGCGGGAAATTCAACTTGACCCCATTCTTTTTGGCTCACGCTGTAAGGCCTGGAGTAATACTGAAACAGGCTACTTCAAAAATAAGACAAGTGTACCGTAAAATGGGGTGAATCACAACAATTTTCAGGAAGTTGTGTTTGTGTGTACAACTGGTAACATTGTATCAACTAATTCACGCCAGTGTATAGGTGTTGGTAGTAACCTATTTACTTAAGCAAGTTGGCAGGGATCCCTGCAAGTTGGTTTCGGTCGTTGTGCATGTTGTATAAATACTTGTCGTGAGTCAATATTTGTAACGCTGCCAAACTTCTATTCAGAATCGCAAAGTACCTGCAAGAACTGATAACACCCATAGTTGCGTCTTACATTCAGGTCAGTTATGTTAAAATATGAAAACGGTTAGATTTGTAGCGTAATATATTTTTTGTTGTCTGTGTCCGGTACATTTCGGTGTAAATGACAATACTATGCAGCGCCACTATAAACGCGATCCTGGTACCAAACTACGTCGAAAATATGATGTTAACAAAATTAAATCTGCTATTTCCGACATTAAAGGAGGTCTTACCTTGTAAAGAACCAGCGTCCTTTACGTATGCTTTTAGAATAAATTATTTGCGGACCATCCTATATCTAAAATTTCAAAAGTTTACGCGATATTGCACAACGAATAATTTATTAATCACCGCTGACGTGTATTTCTATAAACCAGTAAGCTTTTGCACGTCAGAACGATTTCAACCAATCAAATAACGGCATCCCCCGCACGGTAGCCACGAAGCCGCCCACAGATGCACCTTTAGAAACCCGCGACGCGCGTGAAGGAGGATGAATCGAAGTAGATTCAAGTCGCCGATATCCAGCCGCCGCCACCGTACCGATTGCTTCGTAAGCACCGACCTGAATAACCGTAAGAGAAGGATGATGAATCGAAGTAGATTCAAGTCAAGCCGATATCCAGCCGCCGCCACCGTACCGATTGCTTCGTGTAAGCACCGACCTGTTGATTGCGACCGAGAGTCTATCGCGACCGTGTGATAACGCGCACCACGTCACGCCGGGCAACCTAACGTTTGTACTGCAATCAAAAGACACGTAAGTTGGTACATTATACAATCCAACCATACCTAGTAACACACTATCACACGTAAATAACGCCGGGCTGAGTCTCCAGGAGTTATAACCTTACACTAACACCCAGAGTGCCACGCAGGGGTAACCCCCGACGTAACTCGCAAACACAAAGTACACTAACACCCAGAGTGCCACGCAGGGGTAACCCCCGACGTAACTCGCAAACACAAAGTACACTAACACCCAGAGTGCCACGCAGGGTAGATCCCGACGTAACTCGCAAACACTTGAGGGTGAAGGTTTGTTACAGGGCTGTAAAGACCTACGACCTTTCTCTTAGTCCATCCGGTTAAGACAGGCCATCGCCTAAGTCTTCTGGGTATTACTGAGACCCGCTCGAAACATACATACAATACATACAGACAAACACAATAACCCTTTAAAAAGCCTTTGATCGCAGGAGAGTACACCGAAACCTGTTGCATAACTTCGTAGTCAATATAACCATCGCGAAACACCTAGTGTGAGATCGTTTGTAAATAAATTAGATAGTACGTAAATTCTCCAATATTTACTGATAGCTAAATAATATAACTACGACCTGGTGTATATTACGATTTACCTTAGTAAATTCATGTAGTAGCATTTTAATATCCAGTATTTCGTTGTCCTAATAAATGTATATAAGTAGATTTAGTATAGAAGTCCGTAATTAATCCAGTTAGATAAAATAACAAAATCAAACCGGTTATAATTAAAGACCGTCCAGAGATTGTTACCCCGATAGGAAGATAAGAACAATGAAGGTCGAAGGATAATGGGCAGGTGGCTTATTGGGCGGGGTATAAAAAGGGTTCGTGGCCAGCTAAACAGTCGGTAAGGATCGTGGGTGACTGATATTTAAAGAAAGACAAAAAGGGCGCCAGAAGCTTAATTATATGTTTTTTTAACACACGAACCTTCGAAACGACTTCACACTACTTCAGCTTCATAAGTAATTTAGGACCCGTAAGCGTACACAGAAGGAAGGATAAAGTGACAAGAAAGGTTTAATTGTATAACCAAAACTTAAATGGATGAAGACGATAATATATATATTAAATTCAACTTATAACAAACGGAAATTTAATTTTTAATCTGGTATGTTTTATATAGATTAGTACAAAATATATCTATATACAAAAGAAATTATCGTAACAAAATCCAAATAACCCAAGGAATTATATTAACGGCGCGAACAATCGACGCAGTGGCTAACATAATGATCCACAAAATTTTATTATCTACTTATAATACAAAAACCCAGTACTCGGATAGGCCTCGCAGAGCACTTAGAATACACATACTTAATATTTCAACAAAAATAAATTGTTCTAGCCTCACATACAGATAGAAGAACAAATAAATCATGAGTGTTATTAAAACCAAATTATGAATGTACTTCTACGTGAAAAAGGGGAATGAATTACATAATGAAACAAAACTAAAGGGTTCAAAACATCCCAAAATACTGATTCTTAATTAAGACTATTATACCTAACTAACTGCTTCGTGATAATAAAGCGTCGTCCACGATAAGCATGTTGAACATGGATAGGTGTAAACTGTACTTTATACAGAAGAAGTTATACGTTACATCAATTAATATAATGCATGAGTCAAGCAACGGTAGAGTGTGCAATGTAACATAAAAGTAGGTATGTATTTACACAACAAAAAAGAAACGGAGCAAAGTGACACATAAAAATAACTAACTTGGGTAGGTAAGTAGGTACACAATAATTGACTGTTATAATATTTGATACACACAACAAATTTCTTTTAGGTTAACAAAGCATGTAGAACAAAGTTGGACGGTGAATCATCAACACATGAAATCACAATATCCAGAACTATAGGTGGATGGACAACGGACAAAACACAACACAGATCTGACCTTAGGCAAATACTGTTACTCCGTAGTTGAACTGCTTATAGTCGGTGGACTTCCAGAGAATAGTGTACCATCAGTATATCGTGGTACTATAATAATACATCAACAGTGGCATGATAGTTACACTACCGGCTACAATAAATTAATTTAGTGATGGATATCCAGAATTAAGCTGGTAACATACCTCTACGGTGTAGTGCGAGCCTTTGGAGAAGGTATCGACACAATTGAAGCTTATCCACGAGTGGTAAATAATAGGGTAATAGTAAGGTAGTAATAATGCTAAAATAAAGTAGATAAATTTACAGTGTGGTTAGGCTTCCGATGAATATTTACCCCTACGGTGGAATGTGCACCCGATAAAGAACTTGGAATTGTGTGGTTTCTTTTTAATCCTCGAATCGAGAAAATAATTAAGGTAAGACCAGAACCACAATAACGGCTTAATTATTTTAATTTCTAAAGGCCACTAATCTTTCAGATCCCCTTTTTGATAGGGCGATTTTTAATTAAAGAAATCGAGTAAAGAAAATGGCATCCACACAATTCAACCTTCTAATCTCAATGTCAAAAATTGTTAGCGGAAGACGTTGAGGGGAGAATTTTTCACCGGAAGTGCATTATGGAATTGTCAGTAACAATAATAAAAATTAAAAATTACCAAAGAATTTGTTTATTTACTACATTTGTCAATTTTTGATAATAGGCAACCCACAGTACACACATGTACCGGCAGCTAATACCTAACTACAGAAAATTTGCAAGAATTGCCAATTAAACGTAACAAGATCTTGAATTTGCATACGCAGATCTCGCGTGTTCCTGGGACGCGACATCCAGCTTCAGCGCTCCAGAGTTACTGAAGAATATATAATCATGCCATGCGCATAAGCCGAGAACGATATTGATTTTCTGCGTTCGAGTTCATTGCGCTGGCGCTACCAAAAACGGTATCGAGATCACTAGTTGCAACTGCACCCGCTTCTGTAAATACAGGACCGTAATATGAATATTGCGTGCTAAATAAGGAGTGTTAAGATAATATACATTTATATTTCCAGAAACGATTACGCACCTAGGAAGCCGCCCCAGGAGAACGAGTCAGAGCCGTCAAACCCCAGAAGAAAATACATTTGTTGTTTGTTCATTAATATATTAATTTGTAAAATTATTTAATATACGTTTTAAAACGCTTTAAGAGATTTATTTAAGGTGACAGTGTCGGCCCACTAGTTAATACGAACACACCCGTTTATAATAAATTATAAACACGATTGAGCAAAGTCGAGGCAAAATAAACCGCGTTGGGTTACCAAACCAGAGGGCGCAATATAGCGAGTAAGCAGGAGGCATTACAACCTATAGAGCTGGAGGAGAAAATATGATATGGGTAGATCATAGACCATACTGTCCTGTATAGATATGCAAAAAAGGGAGATTCTGTAAAGAAAAAAGGACAAACTGTTTGAGGCGCCAGAGTGGATAAATAATTGGTTAAAAACATTATGACCTACGCAAATTGGGGGGGGGGGGTATCCTATGGACGACTGTGATGTCAGAATGCTCGTGAAGTCATATTTAGACAAAATAGGCACACAAGAGAAACGCTTTAAAAATAATTTACGGGCAAAGTCTTTCTACATCTTTTTGAAACGCCATTAGGAGAAAGTATCCATCCGTTTGTGTCAAAACTTGAGTGTCTCCCCAAACCTTCAATGACTACTTTGATAACCTTCAAGAATCTCTTAAAGATATTACGCCATCCCATATCATCAACTACGACGAGATGAATCTGAGCGCCAATCCAGGTCGCAAAAAGTAATCGTTAAAAGGGCAACGAAATGCCCAGAGAGAATTACCTATCATAGTAAGTCGGCCACTTCCCTTATGTTTGCGTGTTCGGGTGATGGATCGCTTCTACCTGTTTATGTCGTCTATCGGGCGCTGCATAAGTACGAATTATGAACCATAGGTGGACCTAAAGGCACCTGGTACAATTCGACGCTGTCTGGATGGTTCGATTCGCGTTGTTTTGAAGATTGGCTAAAACTATTGTTATAACCCATTGCAATAATTTGTCCTCGCATATTTCAGTGGAATGTGTGGAACTTTGACAAAAAAAGATATTTATTTCGTCTTCCTACCCTCCAATTCAACCCATATAACGCAGCCCCTAGACGTTGCATATTTTAGACATATAAAAATCTCTTGGTGCGATATTTTAACGAAGTGGAAGAAAACAACCGGACGTAGAGAATTGACGATTCCAAAGATCATATTTCCTTCCCTATTAAAATCTCTATTCCAGAAAATTCTGCTAAAAATATCAAATCTGGTTTCAACAAAAGTCGAATTATACCTCTTAATAGAGAGCGTGTTCTGTCACGGTTACCCCTTGAAGATCTAGAGGAAGTGCGTGATGAACATGGAAACCTCCTAAATGTATCAATGGTCGATTTGTTAAAGGCAGTAGCGAAGAAGAACTAGGAAGCACTTCAATGCAATATAATGAGAGTAATGAGGATGATGATGTAGAGGCAGTAATAGAACAAGATTTGGAAGAAAGAATGGATGAAGATTAAGAAGAAAGACTTCAAGAAAATGCAGAAGAAGCAATTGAAGAAGATGGTGAAGAAAGAATTGAAGAAAATGGATAAGAAATTATCGAAGAAAAGGAAGAAGAGTCCGAACCAACTGGTGTTTAAAAATGTTTGCTTAAAGGAAGACTATCTTATAAAAATGTTTGTCCTGTTATTATCATTCAATCAGTCAAACGATTAAATTGGTTACTGGTCAAATTATTGGAGAAACATGTACGCCAAGTACTTAGAGAACATGAAAATCAGATTGAAGCTAAATTTACCCGACTCAAGTCAACAAGATTCGCTGCTGATGAAGCTGAAGGTAAATACTCGTTCCCGTTCAATAGTGTTATAGGGAGAGCATATCCTCTAACAATGGAGATAACAGGAGTGTTGCGTTTTACTATAAACTCAAATATTATTTATTTAGTTTGTACCTACCTATTACTAAATGATTTATTTTTTTGTAATTTCATTTGTTTGGTACTAAATAAATACATTTTTGATATTTTTGAAAAATTGTTACTTGTGCTTTGAGGTCCCTGTGCCTTCTACACTTTATTTTTTTGTTAAAACTTGCTGTCATATGCCCTCCTGGTTGGGGAATAGCAGTTTAGGTGCGTTTAAGTACGTGTTGTGATTAACCTCGACTGGAGGGCAAATCACAACGAACAAAAGAATAGAAAACAAATTGGTGGGTAAAGTGGAATAGTAGATAAGACTTGTGCGTTATTTGCCATTTGTTAGCGTTTCTGCGTGTAAGATATTTAAGTCGAAAGGTCAAAAAGTGTTGTGATTCACCTTGTTTTACGGTAACTTTTTTTTATCAGTTTTATTGAAAAAAAATATTTAAAACTAAAAAATTTAAACCTTGTAAAACTCTGCTAATCTTAAGGCATATTTTAAATAAAGGCTAACAGTGCTTATAAAAAATGAACTGAAAAACTACTTAAAAAATAAAAATGATGATAGATATTATTTAAGACAAAACTTATCAAAATCTATAGGAAATACAAGTATTTGAGACATTCTGGTAATTCCTCCGTGGCAACTAGGAGAAGGCAGTTTCATAACATCATCTTTGCCGACATTGTACTTTTCAGGCAGATTTGTTGCCGTTACGACTCAAATAGGAAACATAATAGTCATTGTTTTCAACATTTTCTACCAACGCGACGTAATATAGGGTGCCTGAGCCGGCCACTTCCTATTGTCGGCCGCTTTTGGGTTTGTGTACACCAAATTAAGTTAATCTGTAAATGTTTATTCAGTAAATACTTTGCCCCATTTCGGACATATTTTTCCTACAGTTGCGTTAATCCACATATAACAGCGGTAGTTATTCAAACTATAATTTAACTTTTAAAAATGGCCACCTGTGAGTATCTGTGCTCAACTGTTGTATAGTGCGAGAAGTGTAGTGGTTACTAGGTTGGAAAATAGCAATTAGCGTGTTTCTTATTACCATTTAGATGCTTTACACAAATTAGACGTAAGCAGGATATATTTAGCTGTTGTAAAATATAAGCATAATTGTTTTAACCACCTACTTATTGCAAAAATGTGCGCGAAATATGGATGGTCGATATTCAGTGGCCGAAAACAGGAAAAAATGTACCGGTTTTCGACCTCTTAATAACTTAGGTGGCGAGAAAGAGGCCTTTCGTCCACTCATTTTCGACATGCTAACAATCAAGGGTCTTTTTGGTTTCCAGACGGCCAAGAACAAAAACCAGAGAAGTTTCAGAAGCACTTCTAAGAAATTGCAGAAAAGAAAATTTTCATATTCAGTTGACGTGTTAGAAAGGGCTCTTATTGAAATCAGAGAAAATAGTGTAAGTGTTAGAGAAGCGAGCCGTACATTTGTAGTACCCCGAACCACAATTCAAGACAAGTTAAAAGGAAAATGTTTGGAAAATCTAACGAGAAAAACAGAACCGTCTCCTATTTTTACAAGCGAAGGAGAGCGAAAAATCGCTAACTGGTTGCTAGACATCGCTAAATGTGGTTTCCCGATAAAGAAAAGCGAACTCATTTACACCGTCACTAAGATTGCGAGAAATGCCGGAAAACTCCATCTCTTCAAAAATCAACGGCCTGGCCAGAAGTGGATTGAACTTCCTAAGCGTCATCCACAGGTTTCACTTAAGGAAGTAGAATGTATCAATAAGGCACGTGCCTTAGTTACGGAAAAGTCATTTAAAAATGGTTTGATGACCTACAATTTTACTTGAAAACAACAATCTGGAGGTTATGAAATACCCAAATAGAGTATTCAATGGAATGAGTCCGTTTTCTTTGCCCCAAAACGGCAAAGTTCTCGCGCCGAAAGGTTGGAAAACCTATACATCATTAGCAGCGACAAAGAGAAAGAGAACAAACGTATTTTTAATTTTAATGCCGACGGTGACATATTCGTCCTCCCAGGTCATTGGTAGAAACTATGCCACCCACATGGATATTGGTAAGTCAGAAAACGGATGGATGACATTCACTACGTGTCTGACTATGTAGCGAACGATTTTAATAAATGGCCTATTCGGAACAAAATTCAAAACCCGTTATTGTGTTCTCGATGGCCACAAACTCACATGTCACTTCCACTTAGGGTTTTGTGATGTCAATGATATTATTCTGTATGCACTTCCGCCTAATACTACATACATGTTAGAACCTGCACGTCAGTCTTTAAGCCCTTCAAACATGAGTGGAAATCTACTGTCAGAAGTTGGCTAAGTCTCCCAGAAAATGTTAACTCATGTATAAACACAATAAATTTCTGCAATCTTTTTAAAAAAATCATTGGAAGGAACTAACACAAGTAGTCAAATTAAACAGGTTCTAAAGAAAATTGAAGGAAAACTGTATGATTACGGAATTAATGCCCAGGCCATTTATAATGAAATAAATGAGTTAGGACCGAAACAACAAGAGATTCCAGTTGGCACTATGACTCCTTTAGATGCTTTGACAATCCATCTCATTAAGGATATTATCATTTATAATTCAAATGATCTTGTAAAATTAATAGAAATAATAAATAGTATTCAAAAATGACCTATTACAAGATCCAGTTTTACCAAATCTCGAAAGTAATAAAATAACAGAAGAACAAGGGCAGCCTATTACAAACAATACTCAGGGTAATAATAATAAAACATAATTGCAGAGTGTAATATGACAAAAAAATCAAAAGGAATAGCAGAGAATGAACTTCAGAAAATTAATGGTGTACTCACAGATTCTGATGCATCGAAAGAATAAAAAGAGCAACATAATAGTGAATCGGAAGAAGGTAACAAGCCATCACAGGCCAGACTAGCAGAACCCACTGAAGAACTTCCTAAAGAAATAGTACTCAAAGAAGATAAGATAAAATAGTAAATGGAGAAAGTTACTAAAGAAGATAAGACTGAAGAAAATAAGGTTAAAATATTAAATCAAGAAAGGGTACTCTTCAAACTCCTTATTCATAAAAGACCCCATCAGAAACTATTTGAAAATCATTTGGGTTTCCAAAAGCCATTAAAAAATCGCAAAATAAGGCGCAAAGTTACCTAACGCGATATCCTCCCAATCTTGGCGATACTACTTACATAACAAAAGGCAAAATAGAGAAACTTGAACAAATAAAATTAGGAAAGGGCAGAGAACAGCAAATAAGAAGCAAAAGAAATAAAAAGAAGGTACTTAAGAAGGAATAAGAAGGTCTCGAAACAGCAAAGAAAATTAAAAAAGTGAAACTTTATCACTGAAAAGAGCGCTTAAAGTGTACCTTATGCGAGGAGGATCTTATCAGTCAGGCAGAAAGCGATCTTGAAAAAATATTGGCTGTGACTATACTTATTCGTGGTACCATTTAAAATGCACAGCGTTTTCTGAGTTAAGATATGAAGTCGCTGCGATAAAGGACTGTATGTGTGATTTGTGCACATAAAACATGTTTTTATTTTTCATATTTTAAATGTTTATTTTTTTGTCTAACCACAGAAGTTTTTGTTTATTTTGGTTTTATATTTTGGATATAAATTAATGTTACTTATTGACATTTTTCTACATTTAAATCGTTTTTACTGATTTACTTTTTCTGAATTTTCTTCCAAGAATATGGGTGGCCGCATAATCGGTTTTTTCCGGCCTTCCGGCCGAAAGCGGACATCCGCGGTCGGTAATTGACGTATGGTTGCCGAAAACAGGAAAAAATACACTTTTATGAATTTATAAGTATATTTAAAAACTACAGCCCATTTTAAAGCACTTGGAATAATTGTTAACTAGTTATAATTCCAGCCTATTCGGTGATAATGTCAAAACACCCCATAGTGCGTAAATTAAGTATCGAAACGGTAGTATTATTTGAACAAACCAAATTAATTATTATTTGTAGTAGGATATTTTACGTATATGGTCTATTTTATTTTTATACAGATGGCTATACGAAATATCGGAAGTAGTATACAGTATAGTCCACGTAGATTTTTTGAAAATTTTTCATCGGCATGCGATAGCTTATTTGCTACTCTATCAAATTTTCTTAAAAAATTCCCTATACCCAAACCCACTCGTTTTTTAGTTAAATTCGTCTTTATTCTAAACTACCCATTATTAATCAAAATAGGCGTAAAAGTTATATCTTTTAAAGGGAGCTTCAGAGATATTCATCAAAAACTGTTATTAGACATAGCAAACTTATGAATAGATTTATTTCAAAATTATTGTGATATCCTTAACATAGATAGAATGTTGAAATTTGGTATAGAAGTAGTAAAACATACGTTTTTCTACTAATATTCGTGGTTCCAATTTTTTTATCGATCGTTACGACTGCAGCACGGCCAACTTGATTATTTTTTAAAATTGAAATGGGCTCGAAAGTACCATCATTGGAAAGCTGTTTTTGTGTAGAATCCAACTATGTAACACTTGATATGGCAGTTTTGAAAAATAACTTCACTGTACCAAATTAAACTTTGAGAATATTACTTTCAACGGCTTGCTAGATATGCTAAAAATTTAGTTTTCGGTGGATGCTTTGTTTTGTTTTTCAACCTTAAACAGTACAAGGTGGCCAACTAAGAATGCGAGGTACTGTATCTGGGAAACTATCCATCGTAGAGGTTTGCAAAAAAGTTATTACTAAAACGGCCAATACAAAAACCTGGAAAATATTTTCAAGTTTCTGAAAGCTTGAATCTAAAAAGTGATGTTTCTGTGAATTCTGTCATATTAACCTAATAAAAAATAACTGATCTTTAAAGTCGAGGATAATCTGAACTTTTTGTTTGGCACTTTTGACGTATGTATAAAAATAAAGTGGTGGGGTATTCAAAGGTTTCCTTAAATAACCCCTGTATCTTCGAAACGGCCGAGCCGATTTTAACAAACTTGGGCGCGTTGAAAAGAGCTTTTCTTGGGCTACAAATGTTATAATATGCGAAGTTTTGTTAGTTTCACATGTCGTCGCTAGAGGGCTTTGCTCGACATTCCGACAGAAACGGTTAATTTTCGCAAAAAATTAAATTCATTGGTATGACTTTTTTCATGAACAAGTAGCTAAATGATGCCTAAACAAGCTCGCTAAAACCGCATCTCGTTATCTTGTTCCTAACCTAAAGTATCGGCCAAAGAAAACTTTATACGAAAATCCCTTAAATTTTTTTTTTAACTATGTTTTCTGGAATTGTTTCTATTATGTAAGTTGTGGCCCTAAAAGGACCGATTTAAAGGAGGAAGGTTTTAATGCCCCGTAAATGCTCGAAATGCTGGCCATCACGCTCTATGCATTGCTGAAGCCTCTCATGGCTAGACAAAACTGCAGCTTCAATTTCGGCTCTCGGTATGTTACGTACTGCGTTACGAATCCGGTTTTTCATATCTTCTCTAGTAGTAGGTTGAGTCCGAAACACGATGTCCTTTAAGCACCCCCATAAAAAAAATTGAGGCAAGTTATGTCTGGCGATCGCGGAGGCCATGGAAACAGACTTCCTCTTCCAATCCACCGCTGTTGGAATACTGCATTAATATGCTCTCGCACATTAATAGCAAAATGTGCTGGGCAACCATCCAACTGCAAAAACAATTTTTGCCTTGTTTCAGAGCACATCTTCCAACAACAACGGTAATTGATTGGCCAAAAAGTCAAGAAATACATTGCCATTTAGGGGTTGCTCGAAAAAATATGGCCCAATAATTCTGCCTCCCAGTATGCCACACCATACATTTAAACTCCAACGTCCTTGGCGCTGAACTTCACGCAACCAATGGGGATTTTCTGCAGACCAATAATGCATATTGTGCAGATTGACTCTCCGTCACTACTGAAGGTGGCTTCATCGGTCCAAAGAATTTGAAATAAAAATTCTCTATTTTCGCGTATCATGCCTAACATCCAATGGCAATAGTCTAACCTTCGATCAAAATCTTCTCTTTCAAGGCCTGATGCAAAACGACATGATATGGGTGCATTCTTAAAGTAATTAAAAAAAGTTTAAACGAATACCTATATATTTTGATGGCCATTAGAACTTACCTATGGTCCTTCAAAATATTTTGAACCGTTGTCCGGATATGCCCACTCAGTGGATAATGCTCTTGTGCTAACATGAGGATTTCCTTCAATATAGCTCAGTACACGGTTAATAATTTCTTGTGTTCTTCCAATTCTTTGCCGTTGAAACGTAGGCCGAAAACTACCATTGGCTCGTAAGCTCGCCACTAATCGGAGAAAAACTCTTACATCGCAAGGACGCCGATTTGCATATCGAGCCGCGTAAACTCTTTTAGTTACTGCGATTGCTTACTTGCCCGTAGTAATTTCAAAAAGGGTGGCTTTATTCTGGTAAATAAATTTACAAACATTTCAATCGCAATTTCTAGGTAACCTATTCAGAACCGAAATTGAAGCTGCAGTTTTGTCTACCCATAAGAGACCTCAGCAATGCACAGAGTGATGGTCAGCATTTCGAGCATTTACGGGGGCATTAAAAACCTTCGTCTTTTAAATCGGTGCTTTTTAGAGCCACAACTTACATAATAGAAACAATTTCAGAAAAATATAGTTTAAAAAAAAACAAACATTTAAGGGATTTTCGTATAAAGTCTTCTTTAACCGATATTTTAGGTTAGGAACAAGATATCGAGATGCTGTTTTCGCGAGCTTATTTAGGCATCATTTAGCTACTTGTTTCATGAAAAAAGTCATACCAATGCATTTAATTTTTTGCGAAAATTAACCGTTTCTGTCGGAATGTCGAACAAAGCCCTCTAGCGACGATATGTGAAACTAACAAAACTTCAAATATTATAACATTTGTAGCCCAAGAATAGCTCATTTCAACGCGCCCAAGTTTGTTAAAATCGGCTTAGCTGTTTCGAAGATACAGGGGTTATTTAAGGAAAACCTTTGAATACCCCCCACTTTATTTTTAGACATACGTGAAAAGTGCCAAACAAAAAAGTTCAGATTATCCTCGATTTAAAGATCAGTTATTTTTATTAGGTTAATATAGCAGAATTCACAGAAACATCACTTTTTAGATTCAAGATTGCAGTTACGCCTAGCGTTCATTTCAGAAACTGGAAAATATTTCCAGGTTTTGTATTGGCTGTTTTAGTAATAACTTTTGCGCAAGCCTCTACGATGGATAGTTTCCCAGATACAGTACCTCGCATTCTTAGTTGGCCACCCTGTAGAGAAACCAACATTTTACTATCATATTTGAGAGTCACAGATGATTTTATTCACAAACGGGCAAAATTTCTATTATTTAAAAATGCAGTTATAAGAAACACATCACAACTGATTTATAAAACGGTGTTAACTATTAATTATTTCATCAATTTAAAACTCTCCTAATTATATTGACCGGATTTCAAATTCTATTTTGAATGTTTAAGTTTACTTATCTCTATCTGATATTGCACTTTTCCATTTAAAAAATGCATTTTAGTACAAACCAAATTGTTATTTATCACGTTCTAATTTGGAAATAAAAGAGGAAATTTCTATTTATAATTAACGGCAATCTCTTAGATCTTTTAATTTTATTTATAAATGATGTTATTCTGAATAGCAAATTTTAACACTTGTATGTTTATTTGGTCTTTATTACGAATCAATAAAACTACTTAATTCTACTCTTATCAACATGAAACGGTGACTTAATTAATTGTCGAACTTAATTAGCGGAGTAAAACGAAAAAAAAATCTTCACAATACTTTATTAGGTAACTGAAAACGATAGTAAGCGTAGAAAACAAAACAATGACACCATTGTTTAACCAATATTGAACGTCAAAATTGTGTTGTTTGAATTTGCGTAGTTAGTGAGAAAGTACCATGGAAAATTTTACAAAAAGGAGAGAATAGAGATTCTCATGATAATTATGGTGATAGAAGACGTAGACATGCGGAAGTATGTAATTTAGTTAATGCAACATACCCTAATCGAAATCCTATTAGTAAATCTACGGTTTGTAAAACATTGAAACGTTCAACCAGACTGGTAGTGTTAAAACCTAGCAAATTCGGGCCGACAACAAACAGTTACTAATGATGTAAATGCATTAAATGTAATGTTGACGTTGTTAACAATCCAAAACGTTCCGAAAGCAGCTAGATGCAAATCACGATATGTGCAAGCAATCCGCATTTAAAATTTTGAAGAACCAAAATTTTATCCCTAGTGCAAGAACTGGACGACTGCAGTTTTGTGAAATAATAATGTAACGCATGAATCACGATCCAAATTTTGTGAATAACATTGTATTCACTGATGAAGCTACGCTTTACTTACATGGTGAAGTGAATAGACAAAACTGTAGGTATTGGTCAGATAGCAATCTCCGGCGGATGAAGGAATCGCATTCCAAATTTCCAAAAAATTAACGTTTGGGCAGGTATGTTGTAAGTAGGGCCAAAATTTTTCAAAATACTAAATACTTCCTGCATCTTAATTACAGGAATCGTTGATAGAATATCATAGGACCATTCTTTATGGAATACACTCTAACTTCAGCGAAATATTTACGATTGTTACAAAATGAGTTTATCGCTGACCTCACAAGATTGTACCCAAATCAAAATTTTCCTAACACAATAAGCGATGAAATATGGCTTCAATAGGATGGAGCCCTCCTCACTATGCCAGGAAGTTCGTGATCATTTAAATACAGTTTTTCAAAGATGGATTAGACGAAGAGGATCTTCAGATTTAACTCCTATATTTTTCTTGTGGGGATACGTAAAAGTCGTGTATTTCATTGTCCATACCGTTCGGGATTTGTAAATCGAATCCATCACTGCCAAGAAGTGAATGAGCAATTTGAACATCTTTTATAAAAATCTGCTAGTTTATTAAAATTAAATGTTGTTTTAGTTATTACTAGTCAGTATGACGTTGTTGCTAATCACTAGTACGTGGTTCATTGTTTAAAATTTTATAACAAATATTTGTTTACTCTCAACATCAAGATGGTTTCGCTCATTAAAAATTCTTATACAATGGTTAAATGGGTATTCGTCATAAATGTACTGTTTAAAGTTGAAAACAAAACAAAGCATTCACCGCCAACTACATTTTTAGCATATCTAGCAAGCCGTTGAAAGTAATATTATCAAAGTTTAATTTGGTATAGTGAAGTTATTTGCAGTCGTAACGATCGATAAAGAATTGGAACCACGAATATTAGTAGAAAACCGTACCAAATTTCAGAGTTCTATCTATGGTCGAATTCAAATAATATCACCGTTTCCATACTTAATTTACACCTGTATAAGGTTCTTTTTGTAGCAAACTTTATTAGCACATAGTCTCCAGAACGTAATTCATTTGAATCAGTTTCACCTCACATCTGAATTTTTCCTATTAGATCCGCCAACCTCATATTTTCTACAGTGTCACTATCATCTTGAAGAACAGTGCTTTCAGATTCACTTTTAGTATTCTGCACTCGCCAGTACCGCACAATTGGGATTAAATTTGCATTTCCACTTAGTCTCTGGATTCGATTTGTCAATCTTACCAAGCAAAATTGTTTCAAATGAAGTTAAAGCAGTTAAGTTTGGTTCCAAAATTAGTGGTCCTGTTGGCTCTTTTCATTTATTGTAGTGTAATTTTTCTCTCTTGATGTTCACCTTCTATTAGTTCAGTTTCTGTTTTTAATTTACCTCATAAATGTCATCATTCCATAATTAACATATCATGTCTACAAATTTGCTTTTGTGAGCTTCCTCTGATTTAATCGTTGCCATTCAATGAGATTCTGATTCCATTTAAGTTTTAGTGGGCCAAAAGGGCACTTATCTAATGGCTGCAAAGGATCCGTGGCGTGTGGAGGTAACTTAAACAAGGTAATGTTGTTTTGATAGCAAGTTCTATAGTACCTCTATTCAAGTGGGAAACATAACCTTCTATTATTAGTAGAAGGAGTCTTTGAGGAATCATGTCACAAAACTTTTGGAACCAGGTATTAAAATATCATCTCCGGGTTTTCCGTTTTGTAAGCTGTTATATTATTTTCATTAACGTACGTCTGAACAACGCGCTTAATCTCTTCTTTGGAGAGAACGAATCCCTACTTTGCCATGATAGTGATCTTTTCGGTTAGATCAAGTTCTTGTTCTCTTGATAGCACTTGTTCTATCCAATGGATCAAACTTTAGTTTATTTAGAAGATGTTTTCAAACAAATCTATCTGGTCGATGCAGAAGTAGAAGAATTTCTTAAATTAACAGGGTTGTGTATGAAACAAACCTTCTTCAAAATTAATCAACAATTTTTCAATCAAGAACATGGTACTGCAATGGAATAAGTTATCTCCGTTTATGGCCAATCTGTTCATTGATAAATTTGGAAAAGACTTAAAACGAGATTTGCCTCAGAGCTTGGATTAGATACGTGGATGATGTGTTTGTCACCTTTAACACCAAAATTCTAATTCTAATTTTCGACAATCAAATTAACCTATGATATAGAGGCAAATGACATTCCCCGTTTCTTGATACTGCTGTAAAGATATAGATATACAGAGTAGACCAAAAGTAAATTGTTAGTCCGAATTGTACAAAATTTGGGATAAGCCGATTTTGGGATACGGAGATTCCAGATTTGACATTTGCAATGTTGCCAGATTTTCCATTTCTCTGATATTAGTCACTTTGGTTTTTAAATACATAACCCTGTATATACAGCCATTTTGGAATCTCCACTTTAATACGAGTTCAACCATTTGTAGTCTAGAAGGTCTTAAATACATGAAACGGAAGTTTGGCAACGCCTAAGTGTCTCAATAAACTATTTTCAACTACATTAAAACGTAACAATTGAAAGATTCCAACATTTTTAACATAATGATTACTTAATCAAGTATGTACTCCATTTGTGAGGTGACAGTACATAATCGATGGTAGAATGCGTCTACCACATTTCTCAATGATTAACTAGAAATTAATCGAGATTCGTCGATAATTCGTTGCTTTAGCTCTGCAAGACTTGCTGGTATTGCTAATAAAATAATCCTTAGGATTGAAATCAGGTGAACGTGGAGGCTATTCAATACTACCTCGTCTATCATTCCATCGTCCGGGAAATATCCTATCTAAATAACATTTACACAAAATGAGCTGTAGCTCCATCTTACTGAAACCATATCTGATTAAAATTAGCTGCAAACAAGTTTCTCAGTGTAGGTACACTTCGTACTTATCTGACGTTAAATTCCTTCGATAAAGAACGGCCCAATCAACTGAGTACCCACTACACTTGACCATACATTTAATTTTTGTGGTCTTTGAATATGGTTTTGACGCATCCAGTGTGGATTTACATCACTCCAGTACCTTAAATTATGTCGATTTACACTCCCACACAGTGTAAAGTTTACTTCGTCGGAAAAACATGCTGTTAACGAAATTTCCGTCATTTTCAATTTTATTGTATCATTATCTCAGTAAACTCTAATTTACGGTCGAAGTCATCTTTACTTAATTCTTGCAATACATGAATTTTGTATGGTTGAAATTTATTCTTATGTAATACACGTAAAACTGAAAAATGACATATACTAAGTAATCGTGCAACCCTGCGTGAGGATGTATGTGAATCTTCAACGAAACTCTGCATTGTATTTAAAGTGTTGTTGTCATTTGTAACTGTTTTTGGTCTACCTGATCGATATTTATCTTTTACTCCTCCAGAGTTCTCAAAGCGGTTTACATTTTCTCTTGTACCGTCGCCTTATGGATAGGAGAACGGTTTGGGAAAGTATCGTTGAACAAGTTGGCTATTTCACTATAAGATCTTTTTTCTGTCGCCGTACCCTCTCATCATTAGAATAGTAATTCGTTCTTTTTCATTGCGAAACCTTTTTTGGAGAAACAATTTACTTTGCAGAACTTTTCAAGACATCAAACTACTGTCAGTTTTATTTAATAATGTAAATGGTGAACAAATGTCAAAATCACAGCATTCTATATTTAAACATTTAAATTTCTTCAAGTTGCATATTTTGCACTGTTTTGTGTATTTAAGACCTTCTAGACTACATAAAATCATGTGTTATATATGGTTGAACTCGTATTGAGAAGATTCCAATAATGACTGCATATGCAGGGTGATGTATTTAAAAAACCAAAGTGACTAATATCAGAGAAAATTTGGCAACATTGCAAATGTCAAATCCGGAATTTCCATATCCCAGTTGAATTTACTCTTAATTTGGAACCAATTAATTTTTCAGTTTGCAACAGAAACGAAACTTAAAAGTTCTTTTTACTTAATAACGTGTAGGGCCTCCACGTGCACGAAAAGCTGTTAAACATCTCCTTGGCATGCTTAATATTAAATTGTTGATGAAGTTCTGTGTTATCTGCTCGCACTCCTCTAATACTGCATTTGCAAGTTCATTTAGTGTATTTGGAGCATTTGGGCGGTTGGATAATTGACGTTGCAACCTGTCCCACAGATGTTCTATGGGATTGCAATCCGCCGAGTACGCAGGCCAATCCATTTTCTCAATTTGATGACCTTGAAAGATGAAACCAATGCTGCACGATGGGGAATAGCATTGTCGTCCATGTAAATAAAATCTCGGCCAACATTTTGCGCAAATGGAATTACAATAGGTAGGATAGATCGATTTATATAAATGGTAGCATTCATTGTTTCTCCAATCAAAACAATTAGCTCGGTGCGCCCATTTAAAACGATCTCACACCAAACAGTTACACTACCACCTCCAAAAGCTACCTGAGGAGCCATATATTGTTCGTTGTAGCGTTCGTTTGGTCTACACCACACTAAAGTACGTCTGTCAGAATGTTGCAAACGAAATCTGGACTCACCGGTAAACATACACCTACTCCAGTTGCGTGCATCCCAATTCCGATGTACCTCTGCCCACCTTCTAGGAGCAACACGTTGCTGCCTATTCAACATTGGACAAATAGCGCATTTTCTGGCTCTTAGATTGTACTCCCTCAACCTCCTTCTAACGGTTTTTGATGAAATAATGGTACCTGTTGATGCCCTTAACGTGTTATTAGTTTAAGTTGAAGTATGGGTTGGATATCTCCGGGCGGTTAATCGTAAATATTGATTCTCAGCTGGTGTAATTTTTCTTCCGGCTCCATGTTGAAAACCAACAATGCCAGTTTCGTTGTACCTTTTTAGTGCCCTGCTTATGACACTATGGGACACATTAAAAAATCTACCAACTTTTTGTTGCGAATCACCGTTTGCAACCATACGCAATGCAGTTTTTAAATTGTCTCCGCTTAATCTGTTACTTGGCATTTAAAAGATGTTTTGTATCACAAGCACAGTAATGGAAACTAAAAACTTAAAATAAACCAATCTGCACCAAGCTTAAAATAACCACAACTAATGGTGCAACATTGTACGTTTTGTTGAAACAAATAAAGCCTATCAACGAAAAACAATTGTAAAACGCAATCGGTTTTGAAGGCACCTACACTGACGTTACCAAATAAAAAGCTAAACTAACAATAAATATACATCAAGTAACAAAAAAAAAAGGTTTTTTTTTGTGGTCCACTTCAATTTATGTGGTAAGTGGGTGTATTTTGTTTGTTACTAGAATAATGCTAGAATGATTATTGCATTAATCAATTACCTCATATGTTGGCAATAGAAAAGGCCGAATCAATTTTAAACTGACTAAATAGAACATAATCAATGTATTTATACACAAAATAATGTTATATTTCATTTAAAACACGAAAATATGCCGAAATAAATATCACATAATCTGTAGTAATGACTACAACCTTTGTAAAGGCAGATAGTAACGGCAGTTATTGATTGTTTAATAAAAAGTCCACAAACAAGCATTATATACTTACATGTGTAACTGTACAGAACAAATGGCCATCGTGCTCCATTGCTGGACCGCATGCCCTATCAACTGCGTCGCCCATGACATTAAAACAATTAAAAGTTATATTTATGTTTATTAATTTTCTTTTGTTGTACACAAAATATATTAAAACAATATATGAATATTTAAAAGTAACTTTGTTTTAGGGAAGGACATGGAGCTTTCAACTTACCCTCGGTATCATTTTCGTAAGCGATTAACATATCTTGCAATGTTGAATTCTGTTGTCGAAGTTTAAGTACTTCATCATTTAATCTTTTTCGATCTAAAAATAAATATTACAATAAAATCGCATTATTTCGCTTTTAACCCTTGTATAACAATAAAAAATCGTGATAAAATCAAATTAAACAGTATTTATGCACTGTGTGAGCTTAGCAACGAAAGTGCACCTAAGGGTCCATTTTAGGTCCGTTGTTATTTCTGATTTGTCAACGATCTAATACATATTTTTAAATGCTCAAGTATGGGAGCGATATACACCGATGATAATGCATATGTTTGTTGTGAAATTACTAAAGATAGCTGGTTAAGCAAATTAGTATATGTGTAGGTGTAGAAAAAACATGGTCGTGTTTGTTAATAAACTGCCCACACATCTAAGATCATTAAATTTTAATGTGCAAGTTCGATCTCCACGATAGCTTAACTTCAAGAAATAGTATTAGGATCAAAATCACATATCGATATATTTTTTTAGTACAGCTATTAGAAAGAAAAATTTATAGTGATGCAGCAAGGTTCGAGTAACCTTACGTACTCTTAGGTCGTGAGACTTCCCAACTCGTTACGTGTCTAATTACATACGTTGAATTTTCGGATTTGATATTAATGAAAACGTTTTTGCTTTAGATCACTAAGGCAGTCCAAGGATGCTGATATATTTTCGTACGATACTAATTTTTAGGCATTAGCATTGATATC
>JARFJB010001872.1:127500-305000 GCA_036346205.1 Vesta saturnalis
TCTTCTTCACGATGAGAAAATTGATCTAATGTAGTGTTGTTCGTTATTGTGGAAATGATTTCTTTTATGACTTGACTCGGTTGATGTACAGCTGAAGTGATATCACTCGCTAACGTTATACGATCCTCATTTCTTGTTGATACTACAAAAGAATATGTTAATACCATTTGAAATAAGAAAACTAATTTTACCGAGAGCGTTTTCCACAGATTCACTATACTCATCCTGTAGATTATAAGTTCTTATTTCTGTTTCTGAAGTTTCTGCTGGTGCTACACTGTGATCGATGCAAATTGGACAATGAGTGTAAGGCAAGAAATACTCTAACAGTACTTCTATATCTTCTTTACGTTCGATTTCTAAAGCCTAAGCAAAGTTATAAAACTAAAGAATTTTATAATTAATAGATATTTATGTATTAAGGGCATAATCAGAAGATTATGGCTCGAGGGAATGTTAAAAGCCCGACGCGAAGCGAGGGCTTTATATTCCTGAGAGCCATAATCTAATTACCGTGGTACATACAATGTTTTATTTTATTTTGCACCATGAAACTGGAACAAAATATTAAAAAGATTCAGTATTTTCGGCAAGTTTTTAAATGCAAATGCAGTGAAATAAAGTCGACAGTAGGCTAATTTGTTGTTACTAAGATACTGTGATATTGCTAAATTGTTGCTAAGGTACTGTTTGTTTGTAAATAATTTGCATTCTAAAATGGAAGGTGAAAACGCAAAAACTTATTCACAAGAAATTTTAGATGAATTTGAGGCCGCCCAGGCAAAAATAATTCCAAGTAAATCGAAATATTTATACATAAAAGAGTACGAAAAGTTTTGCGCGTGGCGGAGCACAAAAAATGTGTCCACAAAATGTGATGAAAAAGTTGTGATGGCATACTTGTCTCAAATGGTAAGGATTGTATATATATATATATATATATATATATATATATATATATATATATATATATATATACATTAGTCAATTATCTCTATTCAATAAATATCTATTTTTGCAGTCAAAGATCTATAAGCCGTCGTCACTGTGGTGTTTATATTCTAAATTGAAAAAGATGTTCAAGTTGAAGGAAGATGTTGATATATCTCGTTTTTCCATGCTCACAGAATTCATGAAGAATAATTCTGTAGGTGATCAAGCTAAAAAGTCCTATGTATTGCAACGGCATCAAATTGAAGGATTCATGTTGAAGGCGCCTGATCATACGTACTTGTTAGTTACGGTATAACGATTTTAGTTTTTTTTTTCCAATTCTCATTATAAAATTATTGTGTTTTATAGGTTGTCACAGCCTTTGGTATTTTTGGAGCATGTCGTCGCGAAGAACTGCACGATTTGGCTGTACAGGACGTAACAACTGAGGGATCAGTGCTATTAGTGAAGATCAAAAAAACCAAAACTTATACTTCGAGGCAATTTACAATTGCACCAAGCGATGGATTGATTGATTACGTCTCTTTGTACCGAAAATATGCAGCATTACGACCGGAACATACTAAAATTGACAGCTTGTTTTTGTCGTATCATAATGGCAAATGTAGTGCTCAGACTGTTGGGAAAAACACCTTAGGCCAAATACCGAGGATAATAGCAGAGTTCCTCAATCTACCGGATGCCCATAAGTACACAGGGCACTGCTTTCGCAGGAGTGCGGCGACGATCTTTGCAGAAAGCGGCGGTGATACAAGGGCACTGAAGCAGCTTGGTGGATGGCGATCGGATAAAGTAGCCGGATCATATGTAGAGAATTCACTGCAAAATAAAATTAAAATTGCTCAGAACATTACTGGTACAGCAGCTATAAGTATACCACAAAACGGCGAAGGAACTGTCAGCTTTGGTGTTGGCACATCTGGAGTTACAATTTCAAATCCATCCAACTGTATTTTCAATTTTTATAAAGAATAAGTTTCATTACTATTATTTTTATTAATAAAGGTTGTATAGTAAGGTTGTTGTTTCAATAATTCTTTCAACTTACGTGACATATCATGTCATGTGTTTGCTGTCAATCATGCTGCTTAGCAACAATGACATTTCCGTGCTATAAAGACCACATTACGCCCGCATTTGGGGGCGTATAAAGAACATTATGGTGGCAAAATAAAATAATAGATATTTATGTACTTAGGGCATAATCAGCGTGGTACATACAATGTTTTATTTTATTTTGCACCATGAAACTGGAACAAAATATTAAAAAGATTCAGTATTTTCGGCAAGTTTTTAAATGCAAATGCAGTGAAATAAAGTCGACAGTAGGCTAATTTGTTGTTACTAAGATACTGTGATATTGCTATTATATATCATGTCATGTGTTTGCTGTCAATCATGCTGTAGCATCAACATTTCCGTGCTATAAAGACCACATTACGCCCGCATTTGGGGGCGTATAAAGAACATTATGGTGGCAAAATAAAATAATAGATATTTATGTATTAAGGGCATAATCAGAAGATCATAATCTACAATTATACCCGTGGTACATACAATGTTTTATTTTATTTTGCACCATGAAACTGGAACAAAATATTAAAATGATTCAGTATTTTCGGCAAGTTTTTAAATGCAAATGCAGTGAAATAAAGTCGACAGTAGGCTAATTTGTTGTTACTAAGATACTGTGATATTGCTATTATATATCATGTCATGTGTTTGCTGTCAATCATGCTGCTTAGCATCAATGACATTTCCGTGCTATAAAGACCACATTACGCCCGCATTTGGAGGCGTATAAAGAACATTATGGTGGCAAAATAAAATAGAAACTATTATTATAGTTATTTATTATATAAGGATCTTACTAGGCATATAAAACACGCAAGAAAATAAACGCGGGAGCGTTAGCACGAGCGTTTATTTTAAGTGTTTTATATCTATAGAATGTAATACAAAATTTATCCACAACCGACAATAAATTAGAATGAAATGTACTTAATTATTCTAGTTAATTTAATTTTAATTCAATTTTCTTATTATTTGAATTTATGGGTGGTCATGGATTTATTGCTATAGTGACTGATTCGTTTGGCATATAAAACACGCAAGAAAATAAAACCCTAGTGTTTTATGAATATAAAACACTAGGGTTTTATAGTGTTTATAATGCGTTTGTAACCAGTTGAATTATGACATGATAATGTGTCGGTTGTGGATAAATTTTATTAAATACATAAATAAAAAGTTTACCTCGGGTAGGATTTGAACCTACGACCTGTACTTTGCTAGAGTATCGCGCTAACCAACTGCGCTATCGAGGTTCAAGCCCCAATCGATGCAAATTTTGTCTTTATGTATGTAGAACTGATGTAAATTCTAAATATAATTTTTAATTACATATTTACCTTTGAACTTATTCGTTCATAACAAAACTCATAATAAAAGAATTTTATATTTATACTTACAGAAAATACGCTATCAATAGTAACTAATGATTTTTCATGTTCAGCAAATGGTTCTAAAACCTCTTTCAGTTTTTCTTCAATCAAAAAGCCAGACTTATCTGCAATAAGATTTAACACAATTCTCAAAATTCTTCGGTGTGCCATTGTTTCACCAACTTGACTCATAGACTCAAGTATTTTTGGTTCTTTTGCATCACTTTCTGTTGCATTCTCTTGCGTTGTATTGCACAATTCTGTTATCATATCCATGGCTGATTTATAAGTAGGCAAGTCCTCTTTTTCCAATAAGGTATTCTGAGGACTGATCCATTGTAAACCTAATTGTTGTTCGTATAGGATACGATCAACACCCAGTACTTGTTTCAATAGCTCATTAACTCTTTTTTTGTTAAAGTCCCAGATTTGTTTATATTTTAAATCATTCACTCGACAGAAACTGTCTGCTTTAGCCTCAATATCTAAAACACTAACTTGCAATTTACAAACTTCTGAAGTTAGCCTTTGTATTTCATTGTTTGTTTGATTCAAATACCCATTAGTTTTTGCTTGGCTCCGATTTATGCTATCTTGAAGTTTGTTAAGTTTTCGCTTTTGTTGGGACTTAATTAATATATTTTCACCCTCGCGTTTCTTAAGTATCTGGTAGCTGTAGTCGAGTTTCTCATTGTTTATTAACGCAAGGCTTTTAATTTTTTCCAATTCTTTTTGAAGATTTTCAATATCGTTACCTAAAATTTGATTATTAATAAAATTGTTAACATAAGTCCACCAGTATGACTTAGCTTTCCTTGGTTCAGAGACGAGAAAGCCATGACAGGACCACTCGCCCGACTGGTTTCGTCATTGTTGTGACTCGTTAGGAGCGGGTAGATCTGTCATGGAATATCTCGACTCTGAACGTATATTAAGATGGCCTCAAAAGATGTCGATATGTGAGAGTTAAGAGTAGCGCCATCTGTATCCCATGAGTGGGACTACACCAGTATGACAGCTTTCCTTGGTGCAGAGGCGAAAACACCATGACAAAACCACCCACCCGACCGGTTTCGTCATTGTTGTGACTCATCAGGAGATGGTAGATCTGTCATGAATAGGTTAGGGGGAAGGAAAGGGCACGTATTTCATTCCCTCACCATGGGGAAGGGTGGGCTGCTCTAGCTTTCCGAGCTCCTTCAGCCACAATCATGGATTCCCAGAATACATGCATACATTACGTATATATGCATGGTGGGAATATCTCGACTCTGAACGTATATATCAGATGGCGACAAAAGATGTCGATATGTGAGAGTTAATAGTAGGGCCGTCTGTATCCCGTAAGTGGGCCCTCTCAAACTGGTTATACCATTGTATATAAGAAAATAACAAAAATATAGTTAAAAAAAAGAAGGCGTAATAAAATTTGATTATTAACAAAATTGTTACCATAAGCCCACCAGTATGACTTAGTTTTCTTTGGTTCAGAGGCCAGAATGCTGTGACAAGACAAGGCCACGTATTTCATTTGCTCCCCAAGGAGGAGAGCGGGATGCTCGAGCTTTCCGAGCTCCTTCAGCAACTATCATGGATTCCTAGCATACATACGTACATTACGTATATGCATGGTGTGATTGATGATGGGTGTGGTCAGGATAGGATAGGAACGAACGACATTAGGGTTCTGAGGGGGAGAATACTACCCCAGAAATCGCCTAAGTAGCCACACATGGTGTGCATATACGCAGTGATCATACTGCTTCATGTGTATCTGCAAAAACCTCATACAAGGTAGACGGTAACGGGAATCGAACCCATTACCTCCCGAATGCTAAGCAGGTCGTGTCACCACTACGCTACCAGCTCGGTATAGAATATGTCGACTCTGAACGTATATGAGATGGCCACAAAAGATGTCGATATGTAAAAGTTAAGAGTAACGCCATCTGTATCCCATGAGTGGGACCTCTCAAACTGGTATATACTATTGTATATAAGAAAAGAAGAAAATTATATTTCTCAAAAAGAAAGCGTAATAAAATTTGATCATTAACAAAATTGCTAACATAAGCCCACCAGTACGACGTAGCTTTCTTTAGTTCAGAGGCGAGAACTCCATTACAAGACCACCGCACGACTGGTTTCGTCATTGTTGTGACCCATCAGGAGCGGGTAGATCTGTCATGGAATATCTCTACTCTGAACGTATAATAGATGACCACAAAAGATGTCGATATGTTACCTAATTTGATTTTTAAACCACGGTACTTCTCTTGATGGTCGATTCTTAGATTATTACAGATTTCTTCAAACTCTTCCAGTTGATTAAATTTCCTCTCGCAATTGGTATTCTCGTCAAGATCTCTTTTTTTATGTAATTCGTCCCAATGCTTATCGTTAGCTTCCATCAACATTTTTCTCTCTTCCAATATAACAGTTTCAATTAATTCCATTTCTTGTCTATAGACCCTCCTCACCAACGACAATTGAGTTTCAATTCTATTTGATAAAGTTTGAATATCTTCAACTTGTTTTTGCTGATCTTCTGTAAACTTTGATTCAGCGTTTAGCACTTCATTTTTTAAACTTAATATAACTTCATCTTTTTGTTTAATAACCAGATCACATTTTTCTCTTTGATTTAGGATTTCATCATTTATTTGTAATGGATCTTTCAACTTTAATATAGACGCCCATTTATCGTTAATTTCATTAAATTGAGCTTCTGCAGAATTTGCTTCTTTTTCTAATTGCTCGATAATGTCTTTACGTAATAGATCTTGCTCTTCTCGTCTATTTGCTTCACGTGATTCATTTGCTACTCTAATATTTGTTATATATTCAGTACCTTCGATAGTTAGGTTTTCTAAAAGTTTATAACTTCTTTCTAGTTGTTCTTGAAGTTGAGTTTTTTCAACAGCTATTTCTTCTTCTTCCCCTTCGTTAGCCGTCAACCTTGAACAAATAATATTGTAAGCACACGAAAACTAACCCACCTATACATTACATCTACATTGTTACACAGGGTGGTTTATAATGCGTGTAACAAACATTGGCTACACGTTTTCGAGGTTATTTCGAAAATATGTTATATGAACATACATGAACCTAGGTCCGATTTCACTTGGTTAATGAAATACAAGGAATATATATATATATATATATATATATATATATATATATATATATATATATATATATATATATATATACTTGTATCCGGGCGTTGTCTCGCGTTTGCTGGTGATGTTTCTGACTCCTGGCATTACAAAACGACGTTTCGGCAAAGTCTCAATTGCCATTTTCAAGTTTCCGCCTTCTCCAACTGATTTGTTCGGCTCCGTGTTACCCGAATCCAACTGAGGTCCTACTGTCCTGTCTCCTGTTTATATTTGGTGTTGTGTACTTTCACTGCTTTCACTTTCCCTTCTTTCTCTTTCTCGGTGTTGGATGGTGCTGCTGTGCATGATGTTGGTATGGATATATATATATATATATATATATATATATATATATATATATATATGTATATATCGATTGGCAACGTGCAAATGTTAAGGCTTTCAATAACGGTAGGAAGTCAGCACCACACAAGGGATACCTATTTGTTGGAAACGAACAGATACGCTAATGCAAGGTATCAAACACTAAAAAGCACTAACGAAGCACTAACAATTGGCAACGACTCGGTCGTTAGTGTTTTCAATGACTGCGCTAATTTCACAATCCCGACTTAGGTTTATATAACATCTTTTGCTCAAAATAACGTCCAGAATATATTGCCAGATTTTTTTATATACATTAAAAATCACCCTACATACTTATATATGAACATGCTATTAATAATTATTTACAAAAATATGATGAGCTGTAGAAACTTGAAAATATAAACATGTACGGATCATTACGAAGTCCACTATTAATCATAATTTATTTTTATGACACAATGTTCAACTCCTGTAATGAGGTAGGTAATCGCACAATTAAGTATTAGTGATGGTAGTATACGTAATTAGTGCTACCATTGTTACACAGGTTTCACTTATCTCAAACCACTTAGGTAAATAACCCACGCACATTTATATTTACGGTAGGGTATTTTGCCGGTACGCCAAGAAGATCTAAGTTTACTAATTTGTTTGAACGGAATCATTGAGGTCTATATAAAAGTCTAAAACACATTGCGTAAATCTCCTTCAACTCTTAGCCACGAAATACCTAATTCTATTAGTTACTATTCTAAACTCAAAGAACTAGTGCACATAATCAATGCAACCTAATACAGTCTACACTGCTAAAAAAATAAACATCTGATGAGGTCAGCACGTAACTTTCTTATCGTCGTGGCAAATCATACGCGGAATATTTTTAATATATTCGTATTTGCTCTTATATTATTTGTACCCACGCAACCACGCACACACGAATACACGCACACTCATACGCATACATGCACACACGCACAGAGGGACACATACGCACCCGTACACACACGAACACCGTATACACACACCACACTCATACACGCACACACCCACACACACACACACACACACACACACACACACACACAATATATATATATATATATATATATATATATATATATATATATATATATATATATATATATATAGTATCTCAGTCACACACACGCACAAACATGCACGCGTACACGTACACATAGACGCACACACGCACACTTCTGTACGCTTACACACGCACTCACACACACGCATTTACACACATCCACACACAAACTCACGCACGCACGCACACGTACACACAGACTAATATACAGACGCACGCACACTCACACACACTTATACGCACACGAACGCGCACACAGACACACACACACACACACACACACACACACACACACACATACACACACAAATGGTACACTCACTCATACGCACACACAAACATACGCACACACTAACAATGCACACGCACAAACGAACACACGCATACACGTACAAACTCACATACGCACAAATGCACATAAGCACACATACACCCATGTACGTACCCACGTAAGCACTCACACACGAACACACGCACAACAAACACGTACACACGCACACGCAAACTAACGCATATATGCACACACGCATATACGCACACACTTACACACATACAAACGCGCACACACCCGCACACGCTCACTAACTCACGCGCACACTAACTCACGCGTACATGTACACAGACACATACACACATGTATAGGTACACGCACACAAGCACTCACACACGCACACGTCTTCCCACAACTCACACACCTACTGATACGCACATTCGCACACAAACACCCACGTACGTATCCACACAAACAAGCACACATCAACAAATGCACACATGCACAACTAACACGCATACAAGCGCACACGCACATAAACACACACACACAGCACGCACTCACACAAACATGCACACACGCGCACACAAGCACACACGGATACAAGACACACGCGCACGGGAACACAGCTCACGGGAACACACGCACACTCCCACACATTCACATACGCATACAAATACCTACGTACGTACCCACGCATACACGCACGCACCAACATATGCATAAGTAACATGCACACACACGCTCACTCTCACACGTGCACGCAAACACAGGCACACACTCACATACGTGCACACACGCACACACAAATACACCCACTCGCAAGCACACACAAACAACGTACAGGCAAACACCCACACACGAACTCACACTTCAAGGGAGACACCTGCACACGCACACACCCACACACGCATGCGCGTACATAAGCACACACACACGCACATGATTACACTTACACACGCTCACAAGCAGCCGTGTACGTTTCAACGCAAACACGCATACACAAACACCAACACTCCCACACGCACACATTCACACACGCATATCCACACACGAACAGACGTACACACGCGACACACGCATACAAACACCCTCGTACGTGCCAACGCACACACGTACACGTGCAAACGCACAACCTCACACGCGCGCACGTGCACACGTAAAATGAATGCAAGAAATAAAATAATGGATACCTCCTTAAGGTGATAAAATACTAAAATACCATAAAATATCTGTCGTTTCAAGTCTTGTAGCGCATTCCACATGCCGTAGTAAAAAATTCATAATGCAGATATCGTCTTGCATTTTTAGGAACCCCGTCTACCAATTACGCGCTTTGAAAGTAAATTTCTTTTAGGTTACTTAATCTGATCCTAAATTAAAAGAGGTTCGCCGTGACCTCTTAATGTCTTTAGGTTATTGCAGTGAGATCCCTCCATCTCCAACTCCTACTATCCGAACAATTACACCCATTTACACAAGGCACGGAAAACATACATTTTTAGACTCACCCTGTATATACTCAAAACATATTTTATTTCCTGTGTTTTCTTTATAATTATAAATATCAATTTTAGCTTTAATTTTCCTTTAATATAAAAATATTTTTCCGAAAACCATAAAACTTCATTCTTTAATTATATAATTTACATTATATCTAAAGAAATGGATTTCCCAGAAATTAATTTTTTTGAAAGGGGCTTAATAATAACAATTATTTTCCTTTAACACCAGGCTATTTCGTTAGTTCAAACAATTTACTTAATCAATCGTTTTACAGTAACAAAACGCGAATATTCTATGATCTCAATCCTTTTTGAAAACAAAAGAGTATCCATTTTAATATGTACTCCTTTGATCACTAATCTAATGTAGGTCAAACTTGTATAATTAAAATACTTATCTTTTGGGCGGAAAATTTGCGATAATACCTTTTTGAAGATATAATTACCAATATTGAGTATTCTATTAAATCGTTACCTTTTCAAACCGCGAATAAAGTTCAAAGATCAACTTATCCTTTCGTCAGTGCCGTGTTTAATTTGATCTTAAACGTAATGAAAATATAGTAATGATACGATCAGATATAGGTAATGCAACTGTTATATGAAATATGAACGACAATAACATTAAGGTAGAATAACTGTAGCACAATTAAAATAATAAACACTAAGAACAGCTTGATGGTGTAGCAATGGGTAGTGAAAAAGTACAAAATATCAAAGGTGAGGATGGTGATATAATGGTTAGTTTTTATGCTGTTTCACGTTTTGCCCTCTAAAATACACTATTGAATATATTGATCGTATTTTTCGAAAGGATATAACAATTCTTTTTCAGCGCAGTGTGGAGTAATAAATACTAAGAACAGCTTGATGGTGTAGCAATGGGTAGCACTCTTAGTCCTGTTACAGCCAATTTTTACATGAAAAAATTGAAACATTGGCGTTACAAAATGCACTTAAAAAACATTTAGTTTGGTATAGACATGTAGAGGACACAGTTGATATTTGGAGACATATAGAAGAAGCACTACATGAAATTTTATTTTTTATAAATTGTATATATCTTAGAATCTAGCTTACCATGGAAAAGGAAACTAGTGGAAGTTTACTATTTCTTGACATACTAAAATCTAAATTCACTATCTATTAAGGTTTAACCTTTATGCACATAGTAAGGTACCTGGGTACCTTTTGCGTTTTCATTTTCGTTTTTTTTAATTTTTCGTTTAGCTAAATATCTGGTACGCATATTTACCCTAAAGCAATCTATTTTAAGTCGATTGTACATAAAAACAGCGATGTTTATATACCAAAAAGTTAAATTTACATAAAAACAATTTTATACCTCAAACACATGCATAAGGTCAATTGGGTATCGATGATTGCTTTCCCAGATCTCCCAAGAAAGTTCGTCTGCTATGGGTTGACCTGGTAGTGGCAGGATTATTGTCTGAGTAGATAATGTAGGCTGCTACGTCCAGCATGTTGTAAAACATGGCATGTGGCCAACGCATGGTTTTACGTTTAGTTGAATATTGGGTAACCATTTCATCCATATTGTCTACTCCACCCTTGGTCGAATTGTAGTAGATTATAATTTCGGGCTTTTGTTTTGGTCCAGTGATGTTGTTGGTATTGTGCATGGTTGAAAGCAATGTCACTATCCGCTCCTTCTTCGGTACATACGAGCAAATGGTGATTTTGCCATCCCCGCTAAATCCGAATATCGAGGACTCTTCTACCTTCTCCTTACTTTTTTTCATTTCTTCTGGAATGCAGGCCTTATTTTGCTTTAGAGTTCCTACGGGAGAAACATTCCAGGAGAGTAATAATGGAGTCAAAGGTAATACAGTAAAAAAATTATCCTTCCAGAGCCTTTGAATTGATAACATAGATCCCTTAACTCGTTGTCTCGGTCTTTTTCGGGGCCGTTTGGACCTTTGCCAGTATAAATTTGTCCAGCAATTAGGTACGACGTTTGTGTATCGCACGCCCAGCACATCTTTATGCCATACTTACCAGACTCGGACGGAATATATTGGGTAAATCTAGTCCTGCCTCCAAACGGAAATAACTGCTCATCTACAGTAACACACTCGGATGGTACAGATTTGGATGATAAGTTAGAGTTTAACATCAACCAAATATCTGTAATGGCTGCTGCCTTGGGCGATTTCAGGCGCTCGTTTCTGGTGGCATCAAAGCGAATAAATCTGCTAATTTCACAAAATCTGTTATTTCCCATTGTTGCCCTATACAGCGGGTCCGAATCAGATTTCCATACCACTCTGTTATGCTCATTATTGGAATGGTGAACACCCGTTTTTATCATGATCCCAATATAAGCGTACAGTTTATCTTCTTTCAAATCTCTCCAATTCTTCTTGAGTTTATTGGGGTTTTATGTGTTCCACTTCTCGTAGGCACCTTTAGCTTTCTTGTTGGTTTTTCGTACAATTATGGGTATTTACTATCATCTCGGAAAATACACATTTGAACGTATCGGCAACTGATAACAATTTTGTCGATGACACGGGACCAGGCTTCTTGTGAATAATATTGTGTTTTTGCACACGAGTAGATGTCTGTGGAGATTTCATCCATTTCGTGCCATATTTAGCTACCAGAAAAGATACCGACACAGCATCATTTCGGTCCTCAGCCTCTTCCTCTTCGCCACCTGAAGAATTTTCATCTAACTCTATCTGTATATATGCATCATCATATACATCTTCCACGTCGGACGGATCTGAAAAATTATCTGTTGCTTCTTGTGGTAGCCATTCGTCCTCAGAATCCTCATTGCTATATTCAGCATTACTAACACCAGACTCCTCATCGTCGATTAGGGATGCCAAATATTCTTGTTGTTGTTCATAGAAATAAAAAATACCTTTCTAAAAGACTATACCACCAATTATAAAATCTAGAAAACCTACCGTTTATATTCTACTGCCAATAAATCTTCCATTTTTCCAAACCACTTCAATAACAGATTTTCACAGGATTATTGTACTTTACACTTCAAAGTAAAAATATTACTGGCTTGAAGAGCTCTTTTGTATTGAATATAAATGCGTTGGAAAGGAACTTATTTTCAAAAGAATTGCATTTGGGTAATTTGTAGAAATTCTATTTTGGAACCAAAATAATGAAAAGATAATTACATAATCATTAGTAATGACCATTTAATTTGAAATTTTAAATTACGAAATATTCTTGCGGCTTTGTAGAATATTTATTTGGAACTTCCAGGGTCGGGCGCAAAACGGCATTATTCTTATTATGGAGATATTTCAAAAAGAAAACAAGCTAACCGCTTAAAAAATATAGTACATTCTAATTTCGTGCCTAATAAACCAGATTTTGATAAAATAAACCAAAAAATATTGATTTTACTATGCAAACCAACTGTAGGTACCCGGGTAGCTAACTATAGGAATAGGTATAAACATTGTGCATGCACATGAAGGTTAAAGAAAGCCGACACACACTGATAGATACCTTCATAAATTATCCACGTCAAAGAATTAGTGCAATTAAACCTTTAGTTGATCGAATAAAACGAATTTGTGATCCTGAATTTTTGAAAGATGAATGTAAATATTTAACAAAATCACTACAAGCTAATGGATATTCACTTAAAGATATTAATAACGTTATTACACATGCTAGACGTAACCATGAAGAAAAACCAATGCTTAATGTTAGTAGTAGAAGACCGGCACTAGACGCCATCTTGGATTTTGACGTCACAAGACCGCCCACGTGGGGGACCGGTTTTTCCACCTTATTTTTACACGCTTACGTGTAGGACGTGTTTTCACCCCTATTTTTGACATCCACGTGTGAGACCGGATTTTCCACCTTATTTTTACTCGCTTACGTGTAGGGCGTGTTTTTCACCTATTTTTTGCACATCCACGTGTGAGACAGGATTTTTCATCCTAATTATTTTATATGCCCATGTGAGACCGTGTTTTCAACCCTTATTTTTACACACCCACGTGTGAAACCGTATTTTGAATCCTTTCTTTTCATCCCTAATTAAAGTTTTGATTTTAATGGCATACCTGAAGGCCGTATTTATTACCCTTATTTTGAGATGATCTTTTAATTATTTTTATTAATTAATTATCCTAGGGAAATTCTTAATCTGATAGCTTTAAGATGATTATGATCTTTAATTATTTTATTAATTAATTATTTTAGCCCCTGGAAAATGATGTAAAAGATAGTTTATTTAATTTTGTATTTTATTATTAACATTTATTAGAACTTGTTTATCAGATATTATTTAAAGAATTGATTAGGTAATAATAATTACGTACACAATGACTGTATTTCCCATTTTATTTTATTAGCGTATTTTTACCAATGAGATTGTTATTACATTTATTTTAATGCCTATCTACAGGTTGTATTTAGGGTGGGGCTGGTCTAGGGTTAATCTTAGGGTTATTTGGTGGTATTAAGGTCCTTCTGGCTATATTAAGAACAGTGCCCCTGGAGGTTAGGCAAATGCACACGCATACAATGTTGGAAATTGCATAATTAATAAGATATTATTATTAAAATTATCGACCCTATTGCTTTAAAATGGCCACAGCTATTGGATGATCTTTTACCTAAAACGTTGTATTTCCAATAAGGAGGTTCTTGTGCGACACGTGTAGGGCTTGCAACTTGTTATCAGGCCTTCGCCCTGGCTGGAGATGGTGTGAACTTAACTTTATAAGACAAGTGTAGAGCTTAGCTCTATCGTGGCCCCTTGATGCAATTGTATGTTGTTCTAACTTAATCTTACAGCTGTAGGCCTTCGACCCATCATACAAAATTGTATTCTAATAAGGAGGTTCTTGTAAGGTAGGACTTGTATCAGGGTCGGCGCCCTGGCTCCTTGAGTAAAATTGATTTTAGCGCCATCTAGTGGCGTATAGACTAATGAACATTTTCTGAAGATGATAATGCACACCTTTCTCTTGCTCTATCTTGTTTCTTCCTCCACCTCTCTCTTTCTCAGACACGCACAAAGAAATCAATTAATTAATCAATCTCAAACAAAGCACGCTCGATCACCAGATCAATCTCAACCAATCAACCGAAATTATGTCTTACAGTTCGCGGGAAACAGATTACAGTTGAAACTGAATACATTCAAGTCTAATTAAATATGACGTGAAATAATAAATAATTTCTACCCTAATGGAATGATGATTTATGTATAGGCAGATCCTCTAAACAGCCACCACCTATACATTCGGAACATCATATCTGCTTTATTTGCATGTTCAATTACTTACACACAAAATTGTTTCATTGTAATGTGTTCATTAACATTTGTAAAAACCCATTCAAAAGTAATAATTACTTATATAACATAAAGTTAAATTAAAATAACATGTTTTTAAGAATATCAAGTTGATATAACGGAAATAAAAGGCAAAAGGTTTTAATGGTTTATTATTATATAGGTGAATTAACAATAACTATAAGTTTAAATCCACGAATGCGTACTTACTATTTTTGTAGAGCGGATCTTATGACGTTATCCTATAAGCATGATAATACATTTTAAAAATCTTTATCGGCATTTTGTTAGCAATATCAGGTAAAAAACATAGATTAAAAATAATACGCTCACCTTTAGAAGTTTTTCCTTCAACGCTGTCATATGCTAAACTGAATTTTTATACAACGTACCTCACTAAAACACGCTTTGTGAATGGCTGAATATAAAACACTCGATTACATACCGGACATTAACTATTTAGAAAGTAATACAGAAAAACCTGAATTCGTATTTAATAATTATGTTGTACTTAAAAAAAATTTACATTCAAAAACACAAATATTCCTGTTTTTTTTCCTAGCGGTTCTCCACCGTCTTGATTCATGTTTGCAAGTTTACAAGTTTTTCGCTTTAGCGTGTTTTCGCTCTCTCGTGTGGTGTGTGTGTGTGTGTGTGTGTGTGTGTGTGTGTGTGTGTGTGTGTGCATACGTGCGTGCGTGCGAGCGTACGTACGGGCGTGCGTACGTTCGTGCGTACGTGCGAGCGTGCGTGCGTACGTACGAGCGTTCGCACGTGCGTGCGTACGTGCGAGCGTACGTGCGAGCTTGCGTGCGTGCGTGCGAGCGTGTGTGCTTACGTGGGTGCGTGCGTGTTTTTTCGTTTGATCCTCGTGCTAAAGCAGTGCTAGTCGATTGTATGTAGTTGTAGGCCCTATTGTGTTGACTAAGGGCTATAATTGGGAGCTTTGCTTGCTATACCCTAGCCGTGGAGTTATATTTAATTAGCCTTTTTTTCTGACAGATGTATTTATTTATGATAAGATCAGGCTTGCATGTAAAGTAATATAGAGGTGAAACTAACTAGCTAATGTGTTTTGCTGCTACACGTATCACAGTATTGAAGATTCTGTTTATGTATTAGAAAAACGTACTACAGTTTCGAAACAGAGTGCAGATAAAAATTGAAGAAAGTGAATACGGTACAACTTCGGCGAGCAGACTTGAAGGTTTTAAGTGTGTACAGCATTCCCAGAGCAGCGTTGAAACCATTTAATTTAGAGCTAACCTCGTGTCCATGTAATAATGTCTGATAAACTATTAGGGTTATTAGCTTGCTTTATAGGTTACAATATAATCGTTCAAGGTGCAGATGATGAGATTGTATCTCAAAAAAATCTCATTTGATTTCGTGAGATGTGTATAGCTTTTCTTAAAAAATACCTGCGAGGCTGTCTCATTCAAAAAATCTCATGCAAAAATATCAATAATCGTTAGCAATGTAGCTGTATCCGCTATTATGCTTACTTAATGTATCACTAGTATAGCTTTTTTGATATCGAGAGAAGAAACAAGATTTCGAACGGTTGTAGTATTTCCAGAGCTCTATCGAAATCAATTAAATTTAAGAATAATCCCATCTCTATGTAATAATAGACGTAGTATAAAGTTACATATTTTAAGTATTTAATGTGTAATCACTGTATAATGAGTTTTTATTATTATGATGCAACATTAGTGGTATTAGACGTTTTTAAAATATTTGTGTTTTTGAATGTAAATTTTTGTAAGTACAACATAATTATTAAATACGAATAGGTTTTTCTGTATTACTTTCTAAATAGTTAATGTCCGGTATGTAATCAGTGTTTTATATTCAGCCATTCACAAAGCGTGTTTTAGTGAGGTACGTTGTATAAAAATTCAGTTTAGCATATGACAGCGTTGAAGGAAAAACTTCTAAAGGTGAGCGTATTATTTTTAATCTATGTTTTTACCTGATATTGCTAACAAAATGCGATAAAGATTTTTAAAATGTATTATCATGCTTATAGGATAACGTCATAAGATCCGCTCTACAAAAATAGTAAGTACGCATTCGTGGATTTAAACTTATAGTTATTGTTAATTCACCTATATAATAATAAACCATTAAAACCTTTTGCCTTTTATTTCCGTTATATCAACTTGATATTCTTAAAACATGTTATTTTAATTTAACTTTATGTTATATAAGTAATTATTACTTTTTAATGGGTTTTACAAATGTTAATGAACACATTACAATGAAACAATTTTGTGTGTAAGTAATTGAACATGCAAATAAAGCAGATATGATGTTCCGAATGTATAGGTGGTGGCTGTTTAGAGGATCTGCCTATACATAAAGCATCATTCCATTAGGGTAGAAATTATTTATTATTTCACGTCATATTTAATTAGACTTGAATGTATTCAGTTTGATCTGTAATCTGATTTCCGCAAACTGTAAGACATAATTTCGGTTGATTGATTGAGTTTCATCTGATGATCGAGCGTGATTGTTTGAGATTGATTAATTAATTGATTTGTTTGTGCGTGTGTGAGAAAGAGAGGGGAGGAAGAAACAAGATAGAGCAAGAGAGGTGTGCATTATCATCTTCAGAAAATGTTCATTAGTCTATACGCCACTAGATGGCGCTAAAATCAATTTTACTCAAGGGAGCCAGGGCGCCGACCCTGATACAAGTCCTACCTTACAAGAACCTCCTTATTAGAATACAATTTTGTATGATGGGTCGAAGGCCTACAGCTGTAAGATTAAGTTAGAGCAACATACAATTGCATCAAGGGGCCACGATAGGAGCTAAGCTCTACACTTGTCTTATAAGGTTAGGTTCCACACCATCTCAGCCAGGGGCGAAGGCCTGATAACAAGTTGCAAAGCCCTACACGTGTCGCACAAGAACCTCCTTATTGGAAATACAACGTTTTAGGTAAAAGATCGTCCAATAGCGTGTGGCCATTTTAAAGCAATAGGGTCGATAATTTTAATAATAATATCTTATTAATTATGCAATTTCCAACATTGTATGCGTGTGCATTTGCCTAACCTCCAGGGGCACTGTTCTTAATATAGCCAGAAGGACCTTAATACCACCAAATAACCCTAAGATTAACCCTAGACCAGCCCCACCTAAATACAACCTGTAGATAGGCATTAAAATAAATGTAATAACAATCTCATTGGTAAAAATACGCTAATAAAATAAAATGGGAAATACAGTCATTGTGTACGTAATTATTATTACCTAATCAATTCTTTAAATAATATCTGATAAACAAGTTCTAATAAATGTTAATAATAAAATACAAAATTAAATAAACTATCTTTTACATCATTTTCCAGGGCTAAAATAATTAATTAATAAAATAATTAAAGATCATAATCATCTTAAAGCTATCAGATTAAGAATTTCCCTAGGATAATTAATTAATAAAAATAATTAAAGATCATCTCAAAATAAGGGTAATAAATACGGCCCTTCACGTATGCCATTAAAATCAAAACTTTAATTAGGGATGAAAAGAAAGAATTCAAAATACGGTTTCACACGTGGTGTGTAAAAATAAGGGTTGAAAACACGGTCTCACACATGGGCATATAAAAAAATTAGGGAAGAAAATACGGTCTCACACGTGGATGTGTAAAAATTAGGGTTGAAAATCCTGTCTCACACGTGGATGTGCAAAAATAGGGTGAAAAACACGTCCTACACGTAAGCGTGTAAAAATAAGGGTGGAAAAACCGGTCCCCCACATGGGCGGTCTTGTGACGTCAAAATCCAAGATGGCGTCTAGTGCCGGTCTTCTACTGTTAGTACTGCCTTTTTTCTTTTATAAGTAATGTTACAGATAGAACTGAAAATATCCTAATTAATCATATCATTAGGGCTGTTTTAAACCTGCAAGAGAAATTGAAGAACGTTTAAGGTCACCTAAATATGTTTCAAACCCATTATCATATTTCATAGTATATCTTGTTCTTGTGGAAAAGTATACATTAGAACCACAAAACATAGCTTTGATACAACACATACAACATATGAGATTCTGTTGACTAGATCAACCAGAGAAATCTGGGTAGCTGAGCATGCTTTAAATAATTTTAATCATGACATTCAACTTGGTAATATGGAAATATTGTCAAGACAAACTCATGATTATGGTCGTTTACAACGTAAAGCTATTGAGATGTATAAACATCCTAATAACTTCAATAGACATGAAGAAAAGCTCCGTTTAAATATCTTACAAATAAAAAAGCGCACAATGGTACGTCTTAATTTTAATTTTAGCTTTTGGTATACCTAGACCTTTTGCTGAGTTTTTTCCTAGATCTTGAAGTAAATGCTTTACCAAGTACAGTGCACCGAAGCAAACAATATGTGAACCAAAGAATTCTATTTGAAATATTTGAAGCGGCAAGATCGAGAATTTAATTTTTTAACCAGGCGCAGCCGAGTTAAAAAATTAGTCGAGATCACCAAAGTAGTTCGCGCACGTGTTACAAACAAAATTTTTTCTACAACTTCTATATCCCTTAAAATTGTTTTAAATAATTTTTTTATTGGATTTTTGCTTGATTGAGGACCACAAAAGTTAAAATACAATAATCTCATAGAGTTTACATGCAGTGCGCGAAATGTGTATTTCGCGCACGTTGTTATGGTGACGTAGGAAAATAAAAAAAGGTGTCATTTCGTACATTGTTATTAATGCGCGAACCTAGTCATTTTTTGACGTTTGTAGAAAAATTATATGTTATACACATTCACATAGTTAGGCAAGTGTCGATAATGGAGTGTGAAACAAGCAAATTTTGAAGAAAACTGTTGCGAAATTATAATACACTCAATGAAACATTAGATTTTTATAGATAATGTACATCAAAGGTTACGATCAAATTTTACAATCTGCAATTTTTGCAGAAATAAGATTATGAATATAAAAGTTATAATTGTGAATATAAAATGCATTTAGACAATTCGATAATAGAATTAAAAACAAATCTTTTTTATAAGTAATATGAAAAATACATCAGTAGTGCATATTCTATAACTACTCACCTTACTATTTCGGTCTATCTAGTTTTGTTTAGGTAATGTAAGATATCTTCAATAGAGCGTTTCATTCATTCTTTCACTTGTTCTAAGATGTGTAAACGTCTGCGGTATGCCTTATTTTTTAGTAACCACACATGAAATAGTCCAGTGCAATTAGATCTGATGATCGTGGAGGCTACCTATGTTTACTTACCAGTTGATCTCCAAAATTTTTTTCTAAAAGTGCATTGTTGCTTGTGTAGTATGTAGACGTAGCTCTATTTTCTTCGTAGAATCCATGCTGTAACGCATCATTGCAGGCCCCTAAATGAACGCACGCAGCGCCACCCAAGAGGCGCCAAACTGAAGGTTTGGCAAAAAAAAAATTTTTTAAATCCAGAAAAAATATAAAAAAATTAAAAAAATAATAATGCGCAGGGTGAATAAAATAGAGAGAATTAAAAAATCGATATTTAACTAGTTTGTGTTTGTCCCTTTCGATTCTCAACTGCTCGCTCGGGTTTTAGTTCTCGAAACTTAGGTCGCTTGACTTGCCGTTTTGAGGTCGGTGTGTTTCCAGTGACCGTTCTACTGCTGCTCGTATTCGCTTCGCTATGTTTGTCGTCGAACTGTGGAATAAAAATGTAAATGCCTTTACTTGTCAACAGTGTTGGGTAAGATCCATTTATTTAGGATCTAGATACAGATCCAAACACATTTTTAAAACTGATCTAGATAAAGATCCAAGATCCGTACGTAAAATGGATCTAGATAAAGATCAAAGATCCTTGAATGGGATCTAGATCTTTATAAAGATCCGACATTCCTAAAATTGTTTCGAGATTTTTCTAATTATTAATATTATCTTTAATTGCTAGTATTGCTACTGATGAGTAGTACTCCATTCCATGATCATTTTTCATGTAATACAAATATTAGTCCGTAAGGTTAAATTATTAAGAAAAATAATATACAAATATAATTTTTATAGGTTTTTATTGAAAACTGACATTAATTATTTAACGCACTACAAATTACAAAATTAGTATTAGGTACACATTTACACTTGCAAGTTGCAATGTTAATTGTTAATTTAACTTAACACATAGTTGTTATACAATTATAAGGATAAGGACATTTATCTAAATTATTATAAGTATACATTACATAATTACATTTTATTATCTAATTTTATTTTATTTTGTTTTAAAATTAATAGCATCTCAAATATATCATCACCTAATCTATTCCTACGAGGAGTTAAAATTAGTCCACCCATACTAAATATCCTTTCAACGGGGGCAGATGAAGGAAGAATAGAATTATATTTTAAAAGATTTCTTTTATAGCAGGGTACATATTTAATTGCGCATAGTTAGTGCTTGTGTCTTTAAAATAATTTGTGGATTCTGAATCAAATGTTGTTTTGATTGAGTATTTATTTTAAAAATCAAAGAATTCGTCCGTGGCAGAGGATTTTTTTCAGTAAGTGAACTGAATTTCTGATTCTGAATTATTAAGATTTTCTTGAAATCCGGAATTGTTAAGTTCACACAATAATTGCGTTTGACAGAATGCTGTTTCATTTTTAAAGGGGTAATTTTTAACCACCATAATTTAAATTTTGGGTTAGAAATTGTGGATAACAGGTATGGTCGACTACTAGAATTTTAATATCCATTATATTAGAGAAACGTCTTGTAAAGCCGTTCAAATAAACATTCTCTTAATTTAGAACAAAATGTCAGTTTTGTCATTGCTTCTAAGCTAGCTTTAATTTTGAAAAGTGTTGGCAAAACAGTACCTAACTGACAAATTTTTTCATCTTGTAAAATATCTATTGCAACGGCTATAGGTTTTGTAACAGAAATATATTCGTTTAAAAACACAAAATCTGACAGTTAGAACACGTCTAATTTTAATAACTTACAAACATCACTTAATTTTGCTTCAATATTAATTAGTTTAACACATGCGTCATACATGGAATTCCAACGAGTAGGACAAGGAACTTTCAATTTGACACCGCAAACATTTTCTAACTGATCCGACGCCTTAGTTGACCTACTCACTAAATTCCATAAAGAATAAGCTTTCCCAAAAACAGTATCGTACATTTTTTTATACCTTATGTTTTCAAATGCTTTAGCTGCATCTATTGTAATTACAAGGCTGAGTGTATGCGAACAACACTTAAAATGTTCGGGCAAAAGCACGTAAGTACTGTCAGTATCAAAAGCAGGTAATGATTCAACATCTACATCATTTTGATTTTGCAACTCTGTTAATTCGCTATCGCTGCTCTTATTACATATAGAAGCAGTAAATACGTTAAAAGCTTTATTAAAGTTGCTTGCGTTATCTGTTACCGTTCCTGAAATTTTACCGAGATTTAATTTGTATTCGTTATGAATTTCACTTATTAATTCCGCAATTCTGTCAAATGTGTGTGCAAATTTAAATCGCCTACAGCAATGCAAAAGATTTACGTTGGAAGCTATTGCTATCGATAAAGTGTGCAGTCATACCAAGATAACTTTTGTTATTGGTGCTCCAAACATCTGCAGTTGTACAGACGTATTTGGTTTTATTTAATTCTTCTATTACTGCACCAATAACTGCTGATTTCTCTTCTTCTAATTTACTCTTGAGCGTTTTCGGTCACAAGGTTTTTGCCAGAAAGTCCTTCTACTAACTTAATAAATGCGGGTTTTTCGACTGTACAAATAGGCCTCATCTCTTCAATTATGTAATCTAAGACGAGTTTGTTAACCGAGTTCTTTGTGGTAGATCGTTGAAAAATGTTAGTCTTGTTGAAATTCTTCATTGATAAAATTTCGGTTTTACTTTTTTGTTGTCTTTTCTGCATCGAATTTACTAAATGTTACTGGATGCTTTCTCTAGAAAAAAGGAGAAAGTGTATGTTAATTTATAAAATTCAGATTGAAGTCACTTCAAGTTTCAGTCAAAATTTAGATAACACCAATTTTGAAAGCGACTGAATCCCATCTTTTTATGAATACAGATATCATAAACATTTAAAAGTTTTTGATGCATTAGGGACTTTAAGAAATAAATCTCAACCTTTTGTAAACATTCTTTTACACACGAGAAACTAAGTATTTTGCAACAAAAATACTTTACGTAATTCATATAGAATTTAATAAGAAAAATTAAGTCTACAAATCACGTTTTGATATATCAGATGATGTATTTCTAAGAATCCAATAAATGATACTAAAATTCTGCCAAAACTATATTAATACATACCTTCATATGCCGAATAATATTTCCTGTTGAAGTCACATGACCTTGTATTTGTGCGGGACAATTTAGACACTGGGTCACTATCTTGTCACATTTTGTAAAATTTTATAAAATTTACCGCTTAAGATTGGCGGAACTTCCATTAATTCAGCTTCGTCACTCATTGTTGATCTAACTAACAATTAACAAATGTGCTTTACTTAAAGTCGTATTCTTAAGAACTGAAGACAAGATTGTTGTTTTTATACCTCCTTTGTTCGATTAAATTAGCAACAGGAATTCCAGTTCCACTTAACTTAAGTACCTACTTTAATGGATGGATGACCCCATTGTCATTACTCATTAAGTCATTAGATTAGCATTAGCTGTCATTACCTGCCTTTGTAGCTTTGAAACAAAACAACCGACAGAAATATTAACAAAGGAAATGAATAGTTCTATTATTGGTTATTTCGAATTTAACATGCCTCAGGCAGTACTTAATTGTGTAAATGTGTATGTATCTCTGTGGGGTACGGATGTAACGGTCGTAACGGAGCATAATGTATTTTTAAATATAAAGCTCTGTTGCCTCAAGCCAGTTAAAATTTCACAAAATACCCTTAAAATACATTTTAAAATATTCTAATGGATCTTTGGATTCAAGTACTAAAGATCTGTTAAATGTGATCTAGATCCAGATACTAGATCCTAGTAGAGCAAAGTATCTAGATCCAGATCATAGCTCCGTTTAGTGGATCTAGATCCTGGATCTAGATCACTTTGATCTAGATCCTACAACACTGCTTGTCAAGTTTCAAGCAAATACTTAGTGGCCACATTTAGTTTGTTAAGGATTAACAAGTATTAACTTTCATTCACGGGTAAAAGCGTTCACTTGTTTTATTCACGACCAATGTAAGAAATATTTATTTTGGTGCTACGACATATTAAATTTTCATACAGTTTTAACAAGGTTTTATTAAACACTTAGAGATGAAATTAATAATTTTATCAATATTTGTATATAATATACATAAATAATATTTTAAGTTAAACTACTACTTTAAATAAAATCTGGTGTACTAAAACGGAAAATAATTATTAGGACACATTATGAGACTTTCTAAAGAGTCTAACCTCTTTAAAAATTAACAATTAATTTAAAATGTGGGATGTAGGTTTAAATATTTTTAGCGAACTTGGCGTTTTATTTTTAATTGTTAAATGTTCCAGAGGTCAGCATATCTCAGAAATATTTTTTTTGGTTCTTAGTTTTCACTTGACTAGAATTACCTCTACTCTACGACTGCAACATTAAATTCAGGATAAAAGACCTTTAAAACGAGGTATCACTTGATCTCCTTCTAATTTAAAATGTTTAAGGGCAGCTCTCACCCTCGCTCAGGGGTTGATACTGTGTTAAACATAAAATATGATAATATAATATTTTCACGGAAACCTAAAATATGTGCGGAAAGTTTTGTAAGAATCGGTTGAGTAGAAGTAGTTGAAAAAGCTATTGCAAGATTAAAACAAACAATAAACAACTATACAGGTCGACCGATATTAAATAAAATCGTTTATTAACAATTAAACCCTTATTTTAAATTTTGTTAATATTTAACATTTTTTTGTAAATAAAGAATTGCATTTTTTAAACCGAATCCGAATATTATGCAGTATTCGTAAATCCAAGCTTGTCTATGGACGTGAAAACTTGTCCAGACTTGCATTTTCCAGTTCGGACTCGAAAGGTTCACGGGGTATAAATTAAAACAACGAAAGGCGTTAGCTAATCAGTTTGATATTCACACAAGAAAACGGAAGATATATTATAAATTAGACGCGTTTTAAAGTGGTGGAAAGAAAATATTCGATTCGATCAAGTGTTTTATATATTTTGTTATTGTGTTTGGTGTGGAAATTAAATTATGGGTGAAATGGTAAGTATTATATATCATACAAAAATAGTATAAATAATTGGACATACTCTAATAAAGTAATAAAATCCAAAATTAGTTTTTAAGGCATATCAAAGTTTATTTTAAAACTTTTGTCAATGTAAATAGTCACCCTTTATATTATTATACAATAGTTACATAGTTAGATTCTATGTAAAATTCGAGGATAATCTCAAGATTTAATGGTTTTTGGAATATTTTAATTTTCATTATTTCAAATAAGATAGCTTTTAACTATTAAAATTTAAATCAAATATTATACAAATTTTGTTATGCCAAGTCATTGCCTATAAAATTCAAATTAAATAATAAATGTCTTGTTTATAGGAAAAAATGCAAATGTAATTTCTGAAATTAAAATTTCTTAAAACCATTTAAAATAGGTATAGGATATTAAATATACAAAAATCTAGGTAATTAGACTTTTACATGTTACCTTAATAGGTAATAATATACAGGGTGTTTCATTCAAATTACCGAAGTTGACATCTCTTTCCGGTATGGCGGTAGTGCGAAAACTGTCAAAATATTTTATTCGTCTATCATCCAACGATCTCACCACGTTTCTTTTTAAATGTTTTCTGAGCCTAGTACATCTTAATACATTTTATATTGATCTAGCATATTAGCTTATATTAGCTTCACTTGCTTAATTCTAGGAACCACAGAGAGAAAACGACCTTCTGGCGCAAAATTTCAAGCAAAAAAGTTAGAGCCCAAGAAAGGAGAAGATGGCTGGCAAAATGAAAGATTTCTTGGCGAAACTCCAGTTTCAGTGCAGAAACAGAAGCTTTAGAGAGTCAATGTTCTGAAGCGGTCGCTTTCACCTGTTCCTGCACTTGAACCATCTACGAGTACATCAACTCTCAGTGAAAACGTAGAATCGGTCGAACCCACCGGCTCAACAATAGAGCCTACAAGTGAAGCTGAAACTGAAGCCTTGACTGAAATGGGCCCTGAGATGACAAGTACCTTTCTTCTATCAGAGGATCCTGGTCTGTGCCTAGAACCATTAACAACGAGGAAGTCAGAAGGTTGGTTGAGCGAGGACCTCCTTTGATAGGACGCAATTATCAATTTCATACAAATCAAGACAAAAGAAAATTTTCAAGTACGTACTTTGTCAGAAAACTGGAGAATGGTGAAACAACAGAGAATTTGGCTTATTTGTTCAGTTTCAAAAACTATATTTTGCTTTTGTTGTAAGGTTTTCGGTAAAGCTATCAATACTTTTTCTGATTCAAATGGTTTTTCTGATTGGCAACACTTATCGTTGGCTATAAAAAGACATGAAACATCAATTGTGCATAATGTTCATATGAATACATGGATGAGTTTGAAAAAAATGTTAAAATTATCTACTACTGTAAACGATCATCATTCACGGGTTTTAGAAACCGAAAAAAATATTGGCATGATGTTCTGGAATTGTTACAGTGGTAAAATTTTTGTCCCAACAATGTCTAGCATTTCAGGGTTCTTCTAAAATACTTTTTCAACATGATAACGGAAATTTTCTTAAGGCTGTCAAGATGATTTTCATTTGACCCTGTGATGAGGAACATCTTAATAGAGTGCAAACATCCCAGGAATATTCTTTAAAAAAAACTCATTATTTAGGCTATCAAATTCAAAACGAAATTGTAAAATTAATGTCTTCTAAAGTAAAAAATAGTATTTTAAATATGGTACGCAGTTCCCAATATTATTCAATAATTATGGACTGTACGCCAGATACAAGTCACACAAAACAAATAAGCCTTGTTTTGCGTTATGTGGTGTTAAATCATGATTGTAGAAAAGTTCAAATTCAAGAGAGTTTTTTAGCTTTTAGCCCAATATTCGATTCTACAGGAGGACTATTTAATTTTGAAGTTGAACTTTTACGAAATTTAAATGTAGATATTAAAGACATGAGAGGTCAAGGGTAAAGATGGAGCCTGATATTGAGGAAGAGGTTTTGTTTAATGAGATTAAAGCTTTAAAGTTATTTTCAACTCCTCATTCTTCAAATCCTCTGGACATATTGCAATATATATTTGAATACAATTTAACCTCATCTCTACCAAATGTTACAATTTCCTTAAGAATACTCTTAACTCTACCAGTATCTGTGGCTTCTGGGGAGAGGTCATTTTCAAAATTAAAATAATAAAAATTTTCTTCTACCAACTATGCATCAAGAGAGATTATCTGGGCTAGCAATATTAGCTATAGAGCAGGAAATCGTTGACAAAATCGATTTTGATGAATAAAAGAATTTACTACCGTTAAATCAAGAAAAACACCTATTTAACCTAATAAAAGTTGTAGTTTTAAGTGATGAATTAAAGATGTTTTTTTTGTTATTAATTAATAATTTATTAATTATTATTTCCAATAAAAATTAAATTAAAAACAATTTCTGTTGTTTTATTATAAAATAAAAAAAAATATTTTTTTTTTATAACTGGATTTCGTACATTAATAAAGGGCGCCAAAATAATGTCCCGCACCCGGGCACCGCTCAGCCTTGCGGGGGCCCTGCATCATTGTGCAATTGTTCAAGGAATGGCATTAAAGTAAGTTCTTGGTATGCTACTACATTAATGTCTTCTTAAAAAAACATTGGACCAATGGTAGAGGTCTTGACGTGGCGAGCCATACACCAATTTTTTGGGTATGCGGTGGACACTACACATATATGTAAGGATTCTCTGCAGAATGCACTAGATAGTATTGTGAGTTTACATATCCACTAAGGTGAAACCAAGCTTCATCGCTAAAGAAGGTTAAATCTAACACAGAAGCATCGTTTAAATGCTCATGAAAGCAATGACAGTATCGCTCTTGTCGTGTAAAGTCTGGTAATAAGATTTCGAGAACTGCAGATACTTTATGAGGGTGTAAATGTAAAATCGTTTCTGGCTCGCATCAAATGAAATTTTTGTTTTGTTTGTGCAAACAAATACATCTAATATTTTGTTGGGTTTATATCCATTCGTTAATGTATACCTTCCAAAACCTCGTCAGTGAGAACCGTAGGTAGATTTTCTTTTTGCAACATTTCCTGCTTCGAGGAATTAGAGGATATCGGTTTCTTTAATTGAACCATCTGGTTCCTAAATTGAACTTATTATTAAAAGACACCCTTAGCGTACAAAAACTATTTTATTTTGTCTCTTAAACGATATGGATAACACAGAAACAGATTATTAAGAAAGCAACGAAACTTAAGAAATATTTTAGGCAAGATGAGGACACAAATTATATTTACGTTTAAAGCTGACAAAAGGAAGAATAATTCTGAGGTAGAAGAATGAATGCCTCAACTAAAATTAGAAAACGTGTGAGCAAAATCACAAATAAAGTGCTCGGCGTTTTCTTCAACTCCCACATACTGCTCATGTACCCATTTTAAACACCTTTGGCACCGAACCCAACCTTCGTTTGGTTTGGAGTTGAGGTAACTCTCATAGCAGTACACACAGCTCTTCATTGCTTTTCTCATCATCTGAATCGGTTGATTCGGGTGTCTGGTCTCTGTCATGCGTTTTAGTTTTATGGTACTTATTTCTGGTTCCTGAAAATAATTTAACACTTGCTCTTTCCAGGGCTGATTTATCTCGTTTCGGCACTTTTGGTTTACGTTTGCTCTCTGGTAGCGACTTATTTTTCTGAAGATCTTTTTGTAAGCTGTACCAGTAAGCTCTACTGCAACAGCAGTTCTTCCGTTTTGAACAAACGTGCTTGTTCCAAGGACAGGTGCGAATTCAGTCAGGCTTCGGTTCAGTTGTTCTGGAGTAATTTCTCCCAGTACCCTGTTGAAATGGCTAGCAACTCCTGGCATTCTTGAATTTCATCTGGCGGTTCTACAGCTAGAGGGATCAAATAGATGCTCACCGAATCTATTTCGATTAGGTGGCCATATTGCTCCTAAAAGCATTTTGGTTTACGCCTACAGCAGCGGCCTTCCCATAAGTTCTACCTAACAACTCGGCAACATTATAGACTGTTATCGGCTATCCTACGTGAGCCCGCAACTATGAATCTTGTTCTGACCATAATAATTTTGCATAAGCTTAAAAATTCCACGTAGAGCGTTTGTAACCGATGCGTCGTATGGCTAGGTAATTGTAAAGATGGATATGAAAATTTTTAGCCATTTGACAGACAGATCGCTATTGATATAGCCAGTATCTGAAATTTTAGTAAGACTTCGTTGGAGCACTCGTGCAAGTTCCGATGCACAGCGCTTCCTTTTAAATATGAGCATGGTGGAACGCAAAACTGCAGCGCTGCAACAACAAACCATAGTGGTGTTGATGCTCTTCCTCCACTGGCGATTCCACTAACTTGCAGTTTTCCTTTTCGCGATACAACCTTTGCATTTTCTCGTGAAAGTTCCGATGCACAGCGCTTCATTTTAAATATGAGCATGGGTGGAACGCAAAACCCTGCAGCGCTGCAACAACAAACCATAGTGGTGTTGACGCCTCTTCCTCCACTGGCGATTCCACTAACTTGCAGTTTTCCTTTTCGCGATACAACCTTTTGCATTTTCTTTTAGATGCTTGCGTAACCGGATTTATCAACATTGAATATTGTATTCGCCGTAATTTTATAGTCAGCAAGAGTTTCTAGTATATCAAAAAACTGCATAACTTTCTCTCTCTCAAAACCTCGAGCTCTGGCAAGTGGTGTGGACTCCGGTTGGCGTGACAGTTCTGGGTGTCTATGCATGAATCCATAGAACCATTGTTTTTCAGAGACTTTTTTTTCTCGGTTGAACCGATAGGGCAATTTGTGCTTTTCTGCCAGCTGAAAAGGTAGTCGCCGTATACCTGTTATAGTAAATCCGTAAAGCATTTCTGTTAACTACCACGCAATCCACGCGCCGAAGACGACGAAGAGTCCTGAGCAGCGCATCACCAGCACTACTCAATACATTATTACTTATTTTATTGTATAATATAATATCTTTGTAATACGTATGGTAAATATCTATATATTGTTAATGTATCATAAAATTTTAATTAACTTTGTTGAACTTGAACTTGAGTAAAGCATTTCTTCAAATTGAACAATATATTTTACTAGTTTTTTCAGTTTCGGATGAAAAAACACACTTGGTTCCCAGTTTTTTTACATTGTCGTTGGCTTGTTTGTTAGTGCCTATCACATGCCTGAGAAAGGTTGATTTATTGATATTGTACCTTCGAGCACATTCGTTTAAACCTACTTCGTCTTCTTCGTATGCTCTGATAGCCAGAGCCATGTTAGCTTTTGTTCCAAGTCCATACCTGCCCCGCTTAGACATCTCCTGATATAAGTATCATAAATTGAACCGGTTGAATATAGGAAACCAGAATCGGTTCAATATAGGCAACAGCGTATCGTTTAATTTTCCTAATCGCATTTTTCTAAGGAACAATAGTTCTAGGTCGAAATTATGGGAAAGTGTTTCTAAAGAATATGATATAAATGTCTACAAAAGGGGAAACACTTACTGCTATCTGCTTGGAGAATATTCACACAGTAAGGTGGTGAAAAAGTTACATCAGAAGCACTACAAAAACAATGTCACGGACACAGCTCACTGTATGGCGCCAAACTGAATGACATGTGAGATTGCACGCCGCCCGATGCTAAAGTTTGGTTTTCTACCGATAGAAAGCGCGGGAATGCTAATCTTCATAAAATAGCTATGAGGTTCAATTTATGTGCCGGTTCAATATAGGCAACTCTCCCCTATACGACGAACACATAGGGCAAACGAAAACGAAAAATATGCAAGCGTGTGGCTATAAGCAAAATGATGTAATTATGTAAGTGTATCAACTTATACTTAAAAACTCAAACTCGCCTCATTCATTTATGAACACCCGTACAATAGGTCTATAGAATCTACCTATGTGGTGTGGTAATATAGTCGGGTCGGCTAGAGGTGTCTTATGACTCATCTTTTAGTAAAGCATGGTTTAAGATTTTAAAAACGTATGTCGTTATTGGTTCATATAGTTAGTAATTTTGAATACCAACAAAACATCGTCAATGTTTCTAGGTTATTTTCAAATTTAAGCCGCGCTCTCAAATTTAAATAAAATTATTGTTCGAATATCTCGGGATCTAGCATCCTAAAGGTCTTAAAAATCCCCATCCACTGGTATGGATAAAGTCGAATTTCGTTTAAGGTCTGTTCGCACTTATTCTGGCATGTAAAAAGTCCACCGAATGTAGGTAGTCATATGATAAAATATATTGTACAAACTTGTAAAACTCATTATCAGAACCGAGACCGTCAATAAATTTCGTTTTGATCAGGCTTTTGACAAATTAATTATATCAATAATTCAATAAGGAACGAATTCAATCCAGTAGCAGTGCCCGATTTGCAAAGTTTGGTTAATAATACGGAGGATAATTATGTTAGGATTCACTGCGTCAAAGAGTCAAGACTGTAATTATGGTCTATCGAACAAATTATAAATTATTAGAAAAGTCACTTTTGACAATAGAACCTACACTGTATTCAGATGTTAAATGAAGATTTATGAATTAGTTTTAAAATAACCAGATTTTAAAATGCTCAGTTAACAAGTTATTTTAATTAGATATAAAGTATTTCACTTTTCAGTCATAGAAATGACCTAAACAGTACTTTTAATCCACTTGAAGTTTAAAATATATTTTACAACTGTAAACGATTATCAGAACCTGAAGACCGGGTCTTCCAACGTTTTCGTTGTAATGGACCTGTTTACAATATTGCCCATATTATATCAATAAGGTTGAATTCAGTGATAAGGTAAACGTAAATTTGATGTCTCCAGTTGATGAGCGAGTTGCATCGAATTGCATATATTTTGCGAACTTGTAAATCCTTGGTTAATTACGGAATAATTCTCACTTGCAGTCAAAAGAGTTCGAATGACTGTAATGTTGTGTTATCGAAGCCACTTATAAATTAACAGATCTTTGTCTATCAACTACTTGAAGTGTAATTGGATGTCTACTAATGCAGAATTGATTATACTGGCTGTCAAGAATTATCAACCTTGATTTTCTAAAATCTCAGTTTAAAGTGTTCTTATAACCATATATATGATATATATATATCAGCGTATCTATATATCGTAGTATGCTATATATACTATATATACTGGAAAATACCAATGATGAATCACCTATAATCATCCTTGTTGCAGCACTTAGTACGATAAAACTATAATTTATTCGGTTAAAATATTTTTATAAAATCGGACTAAGTTTATAATTTGCAGTTTCCCTTCTCCTAGCGGTTTGTTTTTGTGCTTTTCAAATCATTATCATGCCATGATTTTCGAACGCTTCCTCTACTAAAAATCTACGTCTCATCCAAAAAGACAGGATCGTAACTAATTTCACAACTTTTATTAGCAAAATATTTTCGCAAAAATGTTGCTCCAGCACCAGCAATATGAACCTGCTCCATTAAACTCCTTCTTCCATCGTCAACTTTGAATTCAAAACCAATTTTGTGTAACAATTGTTTCAAACTCGTTTTACTGAAGGTAAATATTTTATCTTCTTTAAGTTCAGTTTGGAGTTTTTCAATAATAATATGTGAGCCTAAAATTAAACAGTGATTAACTCCATTTCAACAATAATTTCTGAATTATTTACCAGTTGCATGCATGGTGTAAATTTTCGTTTCAAAACGTCTTTCACGTATTCGTCGACATCCCCAGACTTCGACTTCAAACGCAGCCTATGTTTTTGCGGTGAATCCCAGATTCGAAAGCGAGAGCCATTCTTGCCTTTGTACCGAGTTACGGCTTTCTCGGAAATGCCGCATGCGAGAGCAATTCGCTGCAACATATTACATAAATATAAATTTAAATAGTGAAAATTATTAGCGTACCTGAATAATGGAAGTTAAAGGTAAATGTGCCCCCCCCGTTATCGCGTTCCATCTCGAAATAATGCAGTATATTCATTAACATTACTTGAGTTTGGCTTTTCAAAGATTTACCTTTTAATGACATCATTATTTGCTGCAAAATAAATAAATGCATTCAATCAATTGGAAATACATTTTGCATTATAAACTTACCCTGTAATAGTGAATATTAATAATAATAGTTTTGAAAAAAACTGTTGTTTACAAATGCAATGGAAATTAATAAATTACGAAGCGAAAGATAAATTATTATAACTACAAAACACGATGCGATTATACGAAACGAAATACGAAGAATAATTTTAGGTTAAATAGCCAAGAAGACATCTGACAGCGTCATGCGCTTTGACTTTAGAGTCGACATACGTTTTTAAGTCCTGCATTTAAAATATATAGCAGACGTATATTATATAACCCGTTTTTCTGTAAGGAACTTCGCACTAAGATAAAGGGAAACAGATGCATTTCACAGTAATAATTATATCCCCATTTTCGAGTCCGCCATGGGACACCTCTCCCCGGCGCTACTATAGGTAAGCTTTTATTTTATTTGCTACACTGATTCAATACCTACCATAAATATTTTAACCCATATTCGTATGTTGTCTGATGTAGAATTAGTAACCCGAGCGGGTTAACTTAACGTAAACTTAACTTAACGTAAAAAATCAAATTAAATTTTAATGCATAATGCGAATGTGACTAGGGCAACAATTTTTGTTTAAATTCAGAGTCTGAATTAATTTATATGTGGAAGATGTAAACGTGGAAAACTAACAATATGTTAATTAATAACAATTTTAAACTTAATTGAACTTATACTGTATACACATAGTCTCAGAAATGTGTGCCAATATCATGTTATTGTTCTTATTAAGCAAATTTGAAATAACATCGGATTAATTTTTGAGAGATTAAATATTTTTCAATAAAACAATAATTTACATACGTGAACAATTCAGTTACGCCACTGTACGATGATTTACATGCATAGTTAATGTACTTACTTACGAATTGCTTCTAGTCTTCTTTCAATTCGTAATTGTCTAGCTAGTTTACGTTCATTGGGATCTGCAGAGGTAACTTGAGGTTCCCTAATTTCAACTGCCTCCCCAGGTGCGGTTTCATCATCATCCATATTTCGAAATATATCTTGTCAAAAAAATTGATTAAACTAAATTTCCCTCCATAGCAACCGGAAGGTTAAAATTTCGTCTGTTAAAATATAGATGTCGCTACTTATAAATCTGTAAAAAAGAAAACAACTTCCTTGTAAAAATACCATGGCGGTGAGTGTCATATTTTTCATATTTTGCTAAAAATCTTTAATCATCTCTGCTTATTTTAATTAAAGTTAAAAATTATTTAATTTGTTTAATTAATTATAATGTGCTATTTTGAGTTTTCTGAAAATTTTTGGGTATTATAACTGTAAATACGATTTTGAGGTTATGTGCCTGTAATGGAAATAAATCTTACTTTTTGTTACTAATATTATATTTTTAGCCTGCGGTGGATTCAAGAGACAAAGCGAAACCGAAAAGAGATGTTAAGGACAGTTCAAAAAATATTATGCGGGAATTGCACATACGCAAGTTATGTTTGAATATATGTGTAGGTGAATCTGGCGATAGATTGACACGTGCCGCTAAGGTAAGGCACTTCGTGTTTATGTTTAAGTTATAAATGAGATTTGTAGGTTTTAGAACAATTGACTGGCCAACAGCCTGTTTTCTCAAAAGCTCGTTACACTGTAAGATCATTTGGTATTCGACGTAACGAAAAAATTGCAGTGCATTGTACAGTACGTGGTGCTAAAGCCGAAGAAATTTTAGAAAGAGGACTTAAAGTACGTGAATATGAACTGAGAAGGGACAACTTTTCAGGTATTTTTGTTAGTGTTGACTATTACGCATTCTAAATATAATGATTGTAGCATCTGGTAATTTTGGATTTGGAATTCAAGAACACATTGATTTGGGTATTAAATACGACCCAAGTATTGGTATTTATGGTTTAGATTTTTATGTAGTGTTGGGCAGGCCAGGATATAATGTAGCACACCGTCGTAGAAAGCGTGGTGTTGTCGGTTTTCCACATCGGTTAACAAAGGAAGATGCGATGAAATGGTTCCAACAGAAATATGATGGTATCATTCTTGCTAGTAAAAAGTAGTTTTGTAAACGTTAACGTTTATTAATAAAAACAAATTTTCAATAATATTTTTTAATTACTTAACAACACAGATTTACATCAGGTAACAGTAAGTACTGCTAGCTTAAATTAATTTAATAATATTGCACACCACCGGCCATTTTTATTGATATAAAAAAAAAAGATGCTAGCTAACATCGAAATTGAAATTAAACAACGTGAAAAATTGTCTGGTTCTTCTCGTTTTTAGTCCATACCCTTCTTAAATGTGCTAAAAAAATATACTATGTGCAAATAAATTTCCTAAGTTTGTAATGTGAGACATCACAAAAGCGTCGTTTATCACCATTTAAAATAAGTTATGCCATTCTAGCTTTGTCTATAATACTAATCTCACTTGGGGTGAAACCTAAAATGCTTTGAATTGCTCTTAGGTGTCCTTGGTTATTTTCTTTATCTGTTAAAAAATAATATATCGCCGATTTCAAAAATTGAAGTGTTATTTCAGGGTCAATCTTGCTTTTATTTCTTGCTTCGACCAGTTGCCTATACATTGCCTGTAAAGTTCAATTTATTAGAATTCCCTTTAAAATTGATAAGCTCTAGTGTGGTAATTACATGCATTATTGTTAATGTGCAACTAATGAGTTGAATAAAGCAAAAGGCATGCACAAATGAGGCTGCTACATCATGCAAAATAACTAATGAAATGCATCTACAGACACTTCTAGTTTTAAAAATTTAGAAATTAGGTATCGGTTTTTACCTTTCTAGCACCGAGTACCCACAAGGATACAGCCTCTTTTGCACTTAATAGAGGTTGTGAGCTGTTAGATGATGCATATTCTAAATCCTAAAATGGTTAGTTTGTGAATATTCGCTCTTAAATTAATTAAAACAAAACTGATATTTACCTTAACCTTCTCCAGTTCATTTTGCGTCTCTTCTAACTGATGTAGAAGCTCGGGAACTGATATTCGGGTGGTGTTTGTTTGTGCCACTTCTATATCTGTAAAAATAATGTATAGTACGAGAGAATAAGTAAAGATTAGCTACCTGGCGATCATGCTCAAGTTTGGCAGCTTCCTGACCTTTATTGTACATTTGTAAATATGTGTCTTTATGTTTAATCTCTTCTTCTTCTAATTTTTTACAAGCTTCGTCAAGCTGACATTCCAATTCTTTTATATGCTCCTTTGCAGATTCTAAATCTGGCACTAACTCCCAATACCTAAATAGATTTGTTCGTTTAGTTTTTATGGTATCTACATTTTGTATGTGTTATCAGCTATGGTTTTATGAAATAGTGTAATTTATTGCTGAATGGTTGAAGTTAATTAAAATCTAATGTTTAGAATTACAGTTTGCGGCTTTACCTGGTATTGACCTCACTAAGTCGTTGCAGTAACTCATCGACTTTATCGTTATGCTTCCGTTTCATTTGGTGACATTCTTCCTCATGATTACGCACCAATTCTTGCAATTGGCGTTCATACTCTACAATTAATCTTTGGTGTTCGAATGCACATCTCTTGGACCTAAATCTACTGATATACCTACATCAGCTGTTTCAATGGACAATTTTGATTTATAAACCTAAAAGTACGGAATTATATTCACACACAAGAATATACTCAATTTTTGTGATGTTTTCAAATATTTGAACAAACTGATCTGAAATCGTTTTATTGAAGTTTTTTAATTTTGAGAATCGTACCGACAGAAATGTGTAATTATCTATAATGTATGCTTATTGCGGTACTGAAACATACCGAGATGTTTTCATCTAGCATAGACTCTTTGGAATGGACAGAAGAATTGCATAAATCTTCATAATGGCCGGAATCTGCACAGGAACCAATATGTTCACCCCCCACAAGTGTACTTCCATCCGGTTCATTAATAACTTCACGAACCGTTATTCCATCACTCGATGAATTTGATTTATCTTCAGGGGAATTTAAAGCTGCTTTATATAAACGTAATTCAACTACCTCTTTAGTTAATTTAAGAATATCAGTATCTTTTAAATTGAGTTCTTTTTGTGTTTGGTGCAGAAGCTGCTTGAGTCGTTTAACTTGTCGATGTGCCCTTTGTGTAGGTGTCAAGTAGTCTCCGCCAGTTGCACCAGAATGCTCGGAGCAATGCACAACGTACCTAAATTGTTAAGTTTAGATTTGTGTAATTTAGTTAGTGTACAGTTACTTCTTGCTCCTTCCTGAATATGTTGTACCATTATGAGCAACGCTTGCATGATCACAGGAAGCCACACTTAGGCCACTTATTGAACTTGTAACACTATCTAAATCCCAATCTCGACAAATATGGTTGCGATCGTTTGGTGATGATGGAGGTGTCTTTGGTAATAGAGGAACTGAAGGTTGTGAAGATTTTGGTGAAGTTACTCGGTTTGATAAAGAGAGTGACTGAAATTTTAAGCACAATTAGATTTTATGGGGTGATTAAGTGTGTAGGGTTGCAAATCAATAACTGAAATGAGGGCGCATAAATATACGTATATAAGTGTAAAAATCGAATGTTTTAAACGTACCAAGCTTCTAATGCGGGTCGGTGTTTGGGGAGCGACACCGGTGGCCCTAGTTAGGGCCACCGAATTACGCGACTCCGTTGTGATGTTTTGTGGCCTTTGTGCCACTGCAGAAAGGCGCAAACCATGTGAAGTAATTTTTTTTTCTCCCCTTTCCATAAAAGAGTGACCTCTCTGCAATATCTTTGGGAAAGTGCGATTTGCCAATTTAGTATTTTCGCCGTTTCCGCCTGAACGTATTCCATTTACTCCACATTGCACTAGGTAAGGTGACGATACAGGAATCTTCGAATGTGAGGTTGTAGATTGTACTTTCGCCTGTGGATGGGGTTGGCATACGTCACCGCTCATTTGATTGTATTTAAAAACACGATCTAAAAATTATTGAGTTTAATATACTTGTACATAATACACGCTTCGTCAAGCATATTAGATTTTATACTAGGAAAAGGAAAATTTCTTGGATTATTATTTAGTTCACGGCCCGCTCGAAAAAATTATGTAATGATAATAATAACAAGGAAGCGCTAATTATAAATTCGTATCAAGGTCTGTACAATCGGAAATGGGATCATTCTCGCTGCATAAAACACATAGACATACTCACTCTTAAAGGTGTCTAATCTTTATCACTACGTTATCAGTAAAACATTACGTACAAAAGATTAAGGTCACGTCATTACTTTGTAAAAATTAACTTTCGTGCTAATTAAGATATAATTAAAAAAAATTAATTTCTTTACCTAACTAATTGGCAGTTTACAATCCATATTGTAAAGCGTCTAAACACTTTCACTTTTAATTGTAAACTAACGTAAACGTTCAGAGAGTTACTACATGTCTTAGATTTCTTGCCCCGTTACGTGTCTCTATTATGAAAATACCGGAACTGCACTTAAATTGTCGATGAAGGCTGTTGCTTGTATGATTGCTGACCGTAAAAACTAAAATGTAATTACAGTTGCTGCGTGTAACATGATGTGTTGCCTAAACAATAGGCGTTTCTTTAACCTTCACGGATTAATTTATTGTTTTTCATAACTTCAAAATTTAAATAACAATTGACTTTGACACAGAATTTAATGATCTTTTTTGTTTCTATGTTTTTTTTGTAGAAATCTAGAAACTAATTTTGAATAAATTTTTGATCCAATGCAAGAAAAAAAAATTGTTTAGTACAATATTTAATAAAGATAAGGTATTTTTATTAAAATGTAATAAAATTCAAAATTATTTCTCAGCCGTGCTGCCATCTCATGTGAACTTAACAAAAACACATACATTGATATTGAAATATTGATTTACTAACTTTAAACATTTTGAAATTGCTTCATTTAATTGAAATGTGTATTAAAATTCGAAAGTGAATAAGTTATAAGCTCACATTACATAATTTTTATTAACATTAAATCAAAAAATAAAATAGCATAAATGTTCAATTTTTTTATGGATGTTACCGTGGTGTTTGGTACTAAAATATAAGATTTTTGTTGCAAAAATGCATTTTTGTTACGAATAAAACGTAAAATTTTCCACCCACTTTTACTTTTATATTCAGTGATTTATTTGCCGTTCACTACGTGTTTGGGACAGACATTTCCATTTTCTACAAAATAAGTATTATTCTACATTTTAGTGAAATAAAAAACTTACAGTTAGTTTTTAATTAATATTCATTGGATTTTAGCTTTATAAATAATATTCAAATGTGAAAGATGTTAGGGAAATAACGTGAAGATAGATGGCGCCACCGGCGACAGTAAATGTCGATTTCTGTCCATAGAACATATTTACTCAAAACATTTAATTGCTATTTATGGTATAAGTGAATAAAGATAAATTTTATCCACAAAAAAATAAAAAATGTTTTGAGTTGATAAAATATTTATACTCATAAGTATCATACATTTTTTTTTCGAATGTCGCAGAAGTTACAAAAATTTATTCCTTAGGTAACGTTTTTACATTAATGTTAATTGTACTATTACTAATGTTATGAACATTTAAAGAAGAAAAGTGGGGTACATCAATGGAAATTAAGGCTACTTTCGTCAGGACTAAGTGCAGTGGAAGCACCCGGTCTTTCGCTGAAATGTGAATTTACATCTGCTAAAATTCTTCTTGACATGGATATTTTTTGAGTAATTGAATTGTCGATATAGTGTTCTGCCACTGTAGAAGACTTCCAGTCGCCCTGCCCTTTAAGAGTAATAAGTCAGCTCCTGCATTGGCTAGTAAATTTGCGGAAGTCCGTCGAAAACAGTGTCCAGTATACAGATCATAATTTAGCAACTTCAAATATTTCACTACCATTTGTGGTATTTTTGCGAAAGTGTTGATACCCATTGGTTGTACTATCCACTTTTGATTGCGATAACAGAGAGAAATTTTCTGTGTGGTACATTTTTGTGGTCGTAAATTTTTGTACTTTTTGTAAATTTCTATTAAATCAACTTGACAGTCTCATTAATAATTGTAAATGTGTATTCTTTAGTGTCCAGGAGCGAAATTATTAGAACGGACTCCTCATCAATATCATCAACTTGAATTTTGTGTAGTTCGTCCTCCAGCTACATCCATAATTAGTACTACCTATAATGAATGAAGGAAGAATGATTGATGAAATGTCTTACCTTCATGCATAAGTAAACTTCGTTAGGAGCCTCGGACAAAAATTTGTAGAATTCCGTTTTTGCAAATGTTCTGGACTTTTTTGGCTCGTAATCTTTATAAAAGCGATGATACTTCAAAACCTGAAAAACTCCAAAATAGTTAACTCTAATTTAGAGTATTTAGGTTTAACTTACTTGGAAATATTAATATTTTCATTTATGGACAATGTTGCTCTCAGCATTGAGTAGATAACGACACCACAAGGTGGATACCTTTACTTTCTTAGATTTTTCAAATAAATACGCTAGCAGTACTTCCTCGTTAACAACTTCCAAATTTTTTCTTTTCTTTTGTACTCCTTTTCATCTTAGGCGGCTGGTGCAACTGGAAATTGGGGCGGGGGGCAAACTGTACAAACACAATTGATTGGATTTCTAATTTATTACGGTAAACCGAAAAATTTTGCTCCTTAACCAATATCAGATGTTATAAACGGCACAATCAACATAAACAAGACAATCGACATAAACGAGACAATCATAATATACAAGACAATCAATATAAACATTACAACTACAAGTTTTATAAGTAAAAAAATCTATACACACAGTCATCTACACACAGTCCTATAATATTTTCTTTCAAGATTAACTTCAGGGTAGAATTTAACTGTGCTTTAATTTAATTAAATTTTTTTTTATTTTAACAAAGTTTATTAAAATTTTAGATATTAACAATTCATTTTGTATATACTTAAAACTAATTATAATAATAAATGTGTATTGTGTTGTATTGGTGGTGCGCTGCTCAGGAATCCTCTTCCTCTTCAGCGCGTGGATTGTGGAGTTTTTGGGTTGTGGGTCTTATGGATTGCCTGCTGACAGTGTATTGTTGGATGTTGGAGATGTGGACTGTCCTGTTGTCGCTCGGTTGTTGCTGGTTGCTGATGCCCTGCGTATCTGAAATAAATAGAAACTTGTGTTAGTTGTGTGAAACTTGTCGGTTTTAACAGAACAGAATAAATTAAATTGTCGATACTATATATTTATCTGGGGCACCAGGCTTCGCTCCGGACCTTTATATGATTACTCGAAAAGGGCAACCACTTCTGAACCGTGCGTGAGGATCACTCCCCACAGGTCTATCGCAGTTTGCGCCTGAACGAGCGCCGCTGCCACCTTACGGATGACAGGTAGGGCCTTCTCCATATCTAGACTTCCGCGGAGGCTCAATATGGCGTCGAACCCTAAGGCAGGTTGGGCAGGCGGGGTAACGACAGCGGCGGGAGCCGTTCTCTGTACTTCCGCCTTCTCAACCTTGCCTGCTGTCGCTCGGGCGTAACTGATGCGGGTTGAAGAAGGAGCCGCCGTCGGCGGTGTCCTCTTCGGTCTCTGATGTACTTTCGTCTTATTCCGTTGCGGAGGTCGAGGGAACTTCGGGCATCATCTGTAGCTGGCGGAGTGGCCCCCACCGCAGTTAACACACTTTGCCCGGTCGGTACGTACTGCACCTCCCGGATCTTCTTCCTGTCGTCCTCGGACGGCAACTCCACTCGCTCCTTCATCCTAAAAACAGAGAGATCATTGATATCTTCCGCTTTTAGCTCTGAGCTAACATCGGCCTCGGATAGCTCTACAGGCACGTCGCGTATCACCACCTTAGCAAATCGATCGCTCTTTGCCTGGTAGGTGTGATACGGAGTACCACACCTATCCATATACCTAATCAACCTGTCTCGGTCCTAGAGTGAGGCAGGCTGAATCTGGATTCCCTCGCTCAAGACCTTGGCCCTCGTGAAGGCGATCCGCTGTCGGTCCATTCCTCGGGAGAACGCGATCCAGTTCTCCTTCTGACGAAGGATTACCGGAGGCACCTTCTCCCTGGTGTCCTCTTGCGTCGTCTGCTCCATTGCTGCAGGGCCGTCGGTGTAGGGTTCCAGGGCCTGGAATCCGTTGTCCGTGGGCGGCGGCGTAGACGGGCGAACCTTCGGGGTCTTCTTTGGCTTCTTCTTTTGCAGCACGAAGTCGTCGGAGCTGGTAGATACGGGGCGGGGGCCTCTTCTTCGGTGGTGTCGGTTGCGGCTGCGGCGGCGGACGTGGACGGCGTGTCTTCTAGGGGAGTGATGCCTTCTAACGGTGGTGGTCGCGTCTTCTTTTGCCGCCTCCTTTGCGCGGTGGCGGCAGGTGGCGCGTCGCTGCTCGCTCTCTCGAACGGTAGATCGAGCAGTGACGGTATCGCTGGCGGTATCCGGAGCTCCTGTAACCCCTGGGCCGCCGTCGGTGACAGCGGCTCTCCCCGGGCTACCTGCTCCTCCAGGAACTGCTGGTAGCGGCGCCTGTTGATGCCCGGTTCTATCATCGTGAAAACGACGATATCTTTTTTTCCAATAGACTGGCTAGTCTTATCTAAAGTTGAACCTTTCGGATCGAGGTCTCAACCTCGAATGATTTTTTTTAACTGTGCATTTTCTGTTTCTTTAAACATTTAAAATGAAAGTGGGGGGTCCAAAATCCCTACTTCTCCATAAGTGGGGGGTTTTTAACCCCACAGCCCCCCTTACGAGCCGCCTACGCTTTTCATAAACTATTTTGATTTTGTGGCAATACATTGGATACTACAGTCGCAGCTTGTGGTATGCTCTTTATTCGGTTTATTTGGCATTGCAAAAACGCTTTCAGTTTCTAAATCGGCAAATTGAAAGACTTGCGTGAAGTGTCACCTGTTTATAAACAAGTCGTCCATAGCAACGAATATTTCAACGGTAACGCGAATTTTATTTTATTTTACTTTATTCACTTTGTCAATGGCAGTGTGAATAAAAATGTTACTGTAAACAGTTTATTGATCCATTTGATTAAACGATTGCTTTAATAATGAGATTTGACATACAACATGACCAGTTTATTAATAGAAATTGGGAAATAAACTTACACGCTTAAAACGAAAATAAAATGTAAATTTATACTGAATATCAATACTTAATTGTATTTATTGAAGTAATGATGTCCTATGAACGTTATTCACGTGAAGTTCGTGTTTAATGAAGGTCTAATTACTTTTGTACAGAAACACCGAAGAATCCCGAAATCATCCACTTTTGGTACTGTCACAATATAAATAACTTCTTTGTAAAAATGATGAAGGTTTAGGACCACCGCCAAAGGATTGGTCCGTGTGAGAGGTTTAGACCTGTCGATTTGACAGGTCCCATAGCGGTCCTGATTGACCCCTCAAATTTGGTTTCCATATGCATGGAAATGCTGGATTAGCTTCTGCAGTCTGACAAAAAAATTTTTTTAATACAAAAATCTTTAAAAATAACACCAAGAAACTAAAAAATGTTTGTTTAAGACTTTATTTATGAAATGTCAAAATACAAAAATACTTATGAACTCTTGTTGTGTCCAAGATAAGAATGAACAGCATGGGATTTCAGAAACGTAAGAGATACAGGGACGATTAAATTAAGGTAAAGTTGCGCAGGGGGCCTATATTATGCCATCAAGAAATTAACTAAGTTCACTTACTTCCGGAGATATTCGAAAGAAACCGAAATTTTGGGATTTTGTTTTTATTTTTTTCTGAAGCTATTTGAAGAGATATAAAAAAATAAACGGCACTTTCTCATTCCGACTTTTCTTGTTTTTTAATATGGCGTTCACACATTTTTTGTACAATGTTTCGTTTTCAAGAAACCAACATCAACTTTATTTTTTTATGTGGTCCGCAAAAAAAGTACACCCTGTATGGGACGGCATTTGTCATCACTAATTCAGCGATATGCGACACAATATGCTTTCGCATGATTTTATGCAAAAAAGGCCTTTTAATAAATTTAAAACTTTCGAATATCTCCGGAAGTAAGCTGAACTTAATTAGTTTCTTGATGGTATAATATAGCCCCCTGCGCAACTTTATCCTAATTTAATCGTCCCTGTATTACTTACGGTTTCCGAGATCCCCATGCTGTTCATTCTTATCTTGGACACACTGTATATTAGGTAATTAAAAAATATGTATTTTAAAGAAAAAAAAACAGGTAAGTATTAGCTAGGTAATGTTTAAAAAATTAAACTCGCCCTTTGACTTAATTTTTTAGAGAACTCGTAACCGCCTCTTCGTAAAACGGTTGGCTTAGGGAACTTTTTTTCATTAGTTCTTTACCAACTTTAGAAATATCTTTTACAGAAGGAAAACTTTTCTTTTTTTCTATTTGGCCGAAGGAACTTTACAGTGATCAGTTCACCATTTATCTTATGAAATAAGCGAATATAAAATTTGTCTTATTCGTCTGTACGATACTGAATTTCAATGAAATCTCCTTTTTGTAAATTTTCGACATCCATCACGTCTTCATTAAATGAAGATGATAAAGAGTTGTCTGGAACGTTGAGTTTCTGAAGTTCATCAAAAGTAGCCAAATTGACGTCCTGGCTAGTGGATGGTTCAGCTGCACAAAAATCTTGTTTGGAAACCCTTTTTCCTAGCCCAACAGACTTTTTTTCTTCTTTGTTACAGATGGTTTGCAAGCATTTATGCGCTTATTAAGCAAATTAATAACGGAAGCAGTTCAATCATTAAGATTATGGTCTTGAGTTACTGGTTTGGGAAATCGGTTTAAGACTTAATTTTTGTCGAGCGTTTTCTTATATTTTCACTCATGATATTTTAACCGATCAAGCATTTTTTCAGCAATGATGGACAATATTGTTTTGGGATAGGACCAATCTTGTTCCACACGCCCCCAAGCTTTTATGAGTGCATCGAAAACTGAAATTTCGAGCGGCTGTGTGAGATAAGTTGAAGAAGGAGGCACAAATCCAAATTTTATATCATTTGGCTCACAAAGTTCGATAAACTTATAGGAGACAGGTTACTGCATAAATTGTCACCAATTAAAACCGTTGGTGCAGGTTGCTTTTTAAAACAGGGAAGAGCGACAGTTCTAAACCAGTCTTCAAAAAGGGTTGGTCAAACCAACCACTTGAATTTTTTTCATAACGTGTATTTTTCAGTCCATTCAGCATCCAAGTATTGTAGATAAGCTCACTTTTGTATACAACATAAGGTGGTAGCAAAATACCTCCACCACCTCCTGCAAACATGACCAATGATGAACTTTTTGCAGAATCTATTAGTCGTCCATGATGACGAGTTTTTCTCCTCACTATGATTTTTTTCGTCCAGGGTAATGTACAAAACAGGTTTCGTCATAGTTTACAATTGAGTTGAGTTGTACATCTGTCAGTAGGTTTTGCAAATTGTTAAAATATGAATTGATAGTCTCATAAAAAATAGTCGTACGGGCCTTCTTGATGTTTTCACATAACCTCTGCGTAAGAGCAGCTTTGTGCCGTAGTTTAAAATAATTTGCTCGGTCCTACCCTGGTAGATTATTTTGGAATTTCCTTATAATTACACCTTTTCTATCTAAGTAGCCCTGACAGCATACCGGAGATCTAGTGTATCAAGAGGAAAGCCTCAGTTGCACCAAATGTTGTTGTTCTTCTTCCACAGGACTATACTTGTTTTTTAGATGACCTTTATTGTACCTTGATAATGTTGACCATATTTGACCTTTTTTGAATTGATTTAGGACAGTCTTAAGGGTTTCAGTACTATCGTTTTGGTAAACTTATGTACTTGGCACTTTCTTGTACTTCCTGACCATTGTCCCGATTGACCTCTAAAAGTGCAATTTTTGTTTAAAAATTATAGAGTTGACCGTTGGCTAGCGAAAACGCGCACGCTGATATGCCGATTAACAGTTCTGACAACTACCCGACTTAAAAAACATTCGACCCTCGGCACCGCGACGAATTATTTGTCCGAAAACCGGTCTGTCCCGATTCATTTCAGCGTCCTGATTCACCCCACTTGACGGTAGCGTTTTATTTAGGTGGTTGGAGAAAAAGTGTATTTTTTAGAATTGTATTGTAACGCTTTGGTTGTAGGCTGCTAGAATCAAATAAGCAGAATTGTATATTTGTACTACAAATTTTTTTTTATACAGGGTTTGAGGCATAATACTTTAATGAAGAAAAACGTATATAAATGTTTTATACATTATTGGAAAGGTTGCATTTTCAAGTTTTTTTACGTATTAATACAGTTCAATATGAGCCCCGTTAGTGGCGCGGCACACATCGTAACGGTATTCAATCTCTTCCCATGTCCTGGCCAGCATGTCTGGGGGGACGGTTGCCACGCAATTGATTATTCGTTCCCTGAGATGGCCAACATCACGGATTTTCTCCGCATACACAAGATTCTTGATATGCCCCCAGAAGAAAAAGTCCAACGGAGTCATGTCAGGGCTCCTTGGAGGCCATGGAATAGGTCCTTCTCTTCCAATCCATCTGTTGCCTAGTCGACCGTCAAGTGCCTCACGCACACGCATACTGAAGTGTGGCGGTGCCCCATCTTGTTGGAAGTGGACTAAACCCTTCTCCACCTCAATGTCCTATAACTGAGGAAAACATACTCCTCTAACATGTCACAATAGACATTGATATTCCTTTCAACAAAAATGAAAGGACCTATGACTCTATCATGAATAAGGCCACACCAAACATTCACTTTGGACGTGCCACGTTCATACTGAATGAACTCATGGGGCGGCTGCGAACCCCATATTCTGCAATTATGTCTGTTTACAGTCCCGTTCACATGAAAAGTAGCTTTATCACTGAAAATAACAGTTTTTAAAAATAATTATTTTCTTCAATTTTGTGTAGCATAGAAACAGCAAAGTCAAATCTCTTAATCTTGTCTGCCGGTTTAATGTGGTGTAACAGTTGGAACTTGTAAGCAGTTAAACGAAGTCTTTTATGAATTACCTTATGAACCGTTAATCTCGGTAATCCCAACTCCAGACTGCGTCTTGTTAACGATTTCTTAGGGCTTCGAAGCCATGAACCTCGGATTGTGTCATCATTCACTTGTGCACACGCGGCTTACCGTTGACTTTTGTTTTAAAACACTTCCTGTTTCCTTGAAAGCACTTAACCGTTGGCGAATTGTTTTGTCCGTAGGCGGATCAACACCGTCGAAAGTTTCTTTGTACAGTAACAACAGAATTAGTTTCTATAAGCCAAATAACGCATTGAGCTTTTGTTGCGGCGTCGCCATAGTATGGCAATCCAGACGGGACTGGGTCACTGACAGCCGCTACGTTGTTTCAAGATCAACGCTCCGCAGCGCTGCCAACTGTTGATTAAAACATTCCCAATTGGTGTGAGTAAAACTTGATGAGCTAATCGTTTCGGAGATATTAATTACATTTCTGCATCTTCTACAGTTATTAATATATGAATTTTTAAAACCCCGGAGTTCTTTTATAGAAACCCTGTACTTGTCATGTAGTAGCTAGCTTAGGGGAGAGTGTGTAACAGAAAAATTTAACTAATCTAATCTCAGTAGTTAATAACTAAAACTATTTTAGAGTTCCCTAACTCTTTGGGATAATTCTATTTGAACAGAAATATAGAGCGTTGTAGTAACAGGAACAAAATATGAATCTAATAAATACTTAACAATTGTTGCATTTATGAACACAGGATATACCCACTTCGAAAAATGATTCCAATCTTTCATTGGAATCAAATGAAATGAAATACTTCATCCAGATATTTCCACTATCCTTTTAAAAGTACATGGCGATTTAAATGGCTGCACTAAATTTCTAGTAGTTAAGTATGCATCTGCTAGAGGGCACTACAATAACCTATGAGTGTTTTAACGCATGTAGTTTGTGTTGAAACATGCAAGACGACGTTCTTGTGTGTTTGCTTTTCTTATGGTGTGTACGGTAATTGATCTGCGACTTACCAGTAAGTATAAATTTTGGAAAACATAATTTGTATTTTTTTAGTTTCGTCTGTTTATAATTTACGAGCTAGGATTATCAAAATATGAATTTATTTTTTTGATGTTGTGTTGGGTCGATTCAGTGAGTGTTCTTTTAAATGGACAGTAGGCAGATATAAATATATTTTTTCAGTGAACTAATACTCGACCACTTCTTTTTTCTTTGGAAGAAAGTAATAACGAAGAAGTACAAATAGTAATTGTGCCCCCTACCAATGCATACAATTCAGTAATGGATGAAGACCCCAGGAGATGTCGATTTTATGGATACTTGCAACTTACTTGACTGTAGACTTCGTGCACTGAATTTTTTAGTAGTTTTCAAAATAGTCGAATGCGTTTGGTGTTTTTTAATTTTTGTGGTACGAGGGTGTATTTTGTTTGTTTCAAGATAGGAGCAGTTCACCACTACAAACCTCACATTAAAATTCAGTATATAAAGTATCTAGTTCAGAATACGAGCCATTATTGCCAGAAATCCGGTTTCACTAAAAAAAAGCACAAAAGTAAACCGTGGAATACCACACAGAAGTGGCTGAAACGTTACATTGAAATGCTAGTTCTTATTGTTTGTAATAGCAATTGACTTCTTGAACTTTTTATAGAACGATATAGTTAGCCTTTTTGGTAGTTCTTCCAACCTATCCCCAGCACAGCACAGCAAACCAAACATTTTAAAGAGATGAAATGTTAGGTTTTTTGGAATTCTGTTAGTAAGTGGATATGTGTGCCAATATGAACAATGTCAATAAACTTTCTAGAGGTAAATTTGAATACCTAATTGCAATTTACAGTATTGCTTGGATAAATAATGTTCTACAGGGTTAGTGCGATGCAGCTGCCTAGTTTTAAATGTTCATAAGTTTTAAGTTTTAGGAGAGATAGCAAGAAGGTTAACCTCGCACCTAGGTTGCTTCGCGGTTTGAAGTGTGGCGATCTGTAGCCCTTGTTGAGCGATGGCCTTCAGGCCATACTTGTTGTTAAAACTATTAGGAATTGTCACACCAAGCTAATGACAACTGGGTCAGTTATGGATAAACCAAAAGGAGGACGACCTTCGGTAGCACGCAGAGGTGGCGAAGGAGATATTCACTCGCATTCCTGGGAAATCAACACGCCAGGCAGTCATAGTTGGAGGATTGTGACAGGCGAAAGGAATGTGGGGAAATTATGCTGTCATGGGAGAACGATTGGCCAGATGTGTTCAAAAATATTATTTGGAGCGATGGGGCGGTTTTCACGTCGATTCGTGAATCGACACAATTGCAATTGTTGGGCAAAAAATCCAGGCATGACAATTGAAAAATCTCAAAGTCGACTAAAATTGATAGTCTGGTGTGGTATGACCGCGGATCGTATCATTGGTCCATTCATATTACGAGACACCATGAACAACAACCGGTATGATCAGATGCTGAATTAATGTGTGTGGTGGGTGACATCACAATGGGAAAATTTTGCTGATATCATTTTCCAGCAGGATGGAGCACCGCCTCATCTTATCTTAATCGTTCGTGACTGGCTGGACGAACACTTCCTAGGGCGTTGGCTAGGACAGCTAGGACCACATGAATCTTCTCCTAGAAGTACTGACCTCACACGTTGTGACTTCTTTTCCTGGGGTTGGGCCAAAGAAGAAGTGTACCAAACAAAGCCACGTACTCTGGACGAATTAGAGGAGATAATCAGAACTGTTCTCGGAAATGTACCTCAGAATTTCCTGCAGAAGTCAATTGATGACATTCCCATACGTTTGTTTACATCGTTTGGTCAACAACGTAGGAGCATATGTGGGATTTTAGCGTGATTCACACATTCTCATGGTCCTGGGAATCGAGCACAACTGGTTCCGTATGAAAGTATTCGTTAACAAAAATATTATACACATTTAAAACTAGAAAGCTACATCGTACCCACCCTGTATATTATCGAAGGTATAGAAGCAAAGAATTCATACGGGACATGCCCATTAGATATGGCTACAAACTATAGACAGGTACCGAAGACAGGCGATATTTCAACTAGATAGAACCTTATCAAGATACCAAAGGTGAGATACGTTGTGAATATAAAGAATTTTATTTGTCACTCACTAGTAAACATGCATTAACCTACTTAAACATAAGCTATGTAATAGTATGTTACATACCGAGGCGGAAAGTGTTCCATTCCTGTTGACAAAAGTATAGTTCACCGAGAGGCGTAGCCTCGAGGTGAAATAGTTCTCGAAACAGAGGAATGGTACTTTGGCCGAGGTTTGTATACGATTTTATTCACAATTAAGGAACAAGCAACATTATACAGTTCAAATCAAAAAATTTTGGTCGTCAGTGTTGTAATGATCATAAAATTGATCACCTATTAATTATCCAATCCTAGTACAGAAATTCCTATCAAAACTTCTTTCCTATTTATTTCCTTAAACTGAATGTAGTATTGTTTATAAATCCTATCAGTTTCCCACTACTTTTCCCTCTCCCAGTAAATCCCTATAAATATCCGCGCTCACCTTCACTCATTCTAGAAATGGTAAACTCTTCTGGCAACAGTTTGATAGACTGACCAGAAGAAAAGTAAACCTCAAATCCCACCTAACCTACCCTCAGGGCAACCTAATCTCGTCCGACCAAGGAAAGGCCGATTTCTTTGGTCGCCACCTCCAATCCATTTTCCGGTCCCCAGATGATCCCCAATTTGATAACCAATTCAAGGCACTCCATGAGAGTCGCCTTGAAGATCTCCACCTTAACCTTACGAAACCCTACTCGATAACGAGATTCCTTTTACGCCCCTATCATGCTCGACCAGGTCACCTCATATTTCAAAAAGGTAAAATTCTGCCCCAGGCCATGACGGCCTAAACCGTAAAATTCTCCGCCACCTACCCGACCCAGCCCTCCGTTTACTTTCCACTATTTACAACAAATGCCTTACCCTATCATACTTCCCGACGGACTAGAAATCGGCCTCCACCGTCATGATACCTAAACCCCACGCTGATCTTACCTCGCCCTCCTCCACAGACCAATCTCCTCCTGAGCTGTCTCGGAAAATGCTTTGAGCAGATTCTAGCCAGGCGACTGAGTGACCACCTAGAATTCAACGACCTCCTTCCCAACAGCCAATTCGGCTTCCGTCCCAACCGAACGTGTCACGATCCTTTGTTGAAGCTGCTTACAGAAACCACCTGAGCATTCAACCACAAGCAATGTAATCTGGCTGTGTTTTGGACATTAAGCAAGCATTTGACAGGGTTTGGCACGCCGGTCTCCTGCAAAAGATCCGAAACCTTAACATACCCGACCCTTCGCCAAACTCCTACTCTCCTACCTGACCAATCGGTTAGTTCGGGTCAAAGTAGGAAAAACCTTCTCCGGTTCTTTTCAACCAACAGCAGGCGTTCCGCAAGGCTCTGCCTTAGCCCCTATCCTTTACACCATCTTTGCATCCGACATTCCCGAAGTTACCCAACCCGGAGTAGTTGTAGCGCAGTTTGCGGATGACACCGCCTTTTGGGCGGTTAATCGGAACAGCGAAACGGCCTCGCGCCTCATATCAAAACCCTACGGAACTTCTCTAACTGGGCGAACCAGTGGAGAGTCTCCGTCAATCCCAAAACCCAAACAATCCTTTTCGACATCCTCATTACACAGAAAATAAGTTCCCCAATCTTACCTCCAGAAACGTCTCCTCACCCTTAACCAAGAAAGGCTCACACTCCAAGATGAAATCACCTACCTAGGAATCCTCTTCACTAGAACCCTCAATTGGCTCCCCGATGTAAAAGAACACTAAACAGGATCAGAAACCGCGCAACCTACTGGGCGCCCTTTTCCTCCAGGAAAACTTCGCCTATAAAAGAATTTTCGGCAACACTATCCTAACCAAAGAAATTCTTACCACCCTACAACTACCGCTTTCTCAAATTCCCTCGGAAAAAACCAAATTAAAATTCAAACATCCCCCGCAATCCTCACACAACTCCTCGACGACCTCCCCGAGGAGGTATAAGAATCCCTCGATAATACCCATATGACCTCCGCATCCTCTCGTCTATTCGATGACGACCCAGCATGACACCGGCCAACGATCTAATTAATCACACTGCACACCACACCACACTAACCCACAGCACATTAAACCCAACCACGCTATTCAAAATTCAAATTCAATAAATTTAAACACTTTTCTTTACCAAAAATTACCACACCTCATGATTGTACAGACTACAAAGCAGCGCACTACCAACAACAAGGGAATGACCAGAGCTGAAGAGGAGAAGGACTCTTGAACAGTCTACAATAAGATATATATATATATATATATATATATATATATATATAAGCTAAAATAAGTAATTACTAACCATAAGCATGAGCATACTAACAAAAAAAATTCACTCATTCTATTCTATTTCAATTCGAATTTAATTCAACTTGATCTACAAATCCTAACCAGTAAATACCAAATTACCTGCTTATTGTAACCCGCCTGTCATTAACTCCATTCTAACCTGCCTGACATATTTCCTGATCTCTCGATATCCTAGTGCCAGTTCAAAATAATTCGCCAGAAACGTAAGTAGCTATTTGCACTTTCTCGGTGTTTGTACCACGAGGAGTAGTAAGTAGTTACCAGTAACGTGGTTCTACCACTAGTGGCTTCGGCCTCAAAAGTAAGGCTACTTTACGAAGCCCCATTCCTGTCCTATCGGTGTACGTGTAGGATAGATAAAGATTGTTAATATTATTGCTTTATTAATAGTGGTTTCGACCATTATAAGGTAATAGTATACTGCGATATCCTATAATTTTCCCTATTACCCTTGTATAAATCTGACCCTTATCTAACATCTGTTCGGTGTTACTACCACGAAGGGTGTATAGAAATCATTAGATATCCATTTAATCCGGATTCTCAATATAAAACTTATACCGTCACCAGACACTTATCCGAATACCACTTACCCTATATCCTCTCTCTGTTACACACCTCTTGAACTCTTGTCCGAACTCCTACCACCAAATTATCCACTCACATGGCCCTGTAATTTCAAGATAACACCCCAGGATAAACTTCACAAAATTCTATTTAGTCTAACCCCAGTACTAATTATTAAACATAATTTAGTACAGCATATTTCCATTTCACCTGATTTACACTTTATATTAAAATTTCTCCATTTAGTTAGTCGATTAATCATAATATACCAAGCAGTAAAATAAATCACGTTGTATTATACATAGTTCATTTAGTACAATTATGTGCAATCTATTTTAATAATATCCATTAAAAATTAAGTCACATTCCAAACACCCAAATTCTACAACACTAACAAACAGCTGATTATAACAATTGCAAATGTTAGTGTAGGTCAAGGGTTATCCTAACCTGTTTAAGTACCGCAACTTTTCCATCAATGTCAAACAATTATGTTTAATTGATTAAACCTCCTCTAAGTCACTCAGATTTCACCCCTATATTTGTAATCAACCACAAATTCATTATCGCAAAGAAACATAATAAAATCACTGTCTTACCTGATTGAAGTTGTTATTCCACTTTCATAAAAACCACTCGGTCCATTTATCTTCACCCCCACCAGTAACCCGACCGAAAGTCATCATGGTTAATTAATTACTAGTACCCTTACTAAAAGAAAACCCGCGGAAAATAACAGACATATGCTTAATGACATTTGTTACAGCTTGCGACCAGGTGTAATCAAACACGAAGCCAGACCCCGACGTGCAACTTAAACTACCGAACTGAGTTTAATTGTAGTTTATAAACCAGAATAATTATTTTGTTTTTTTTTGTATTGAAAAGTATTATATTTTTGTTTCAATTCACAAATTATATTCTTAATACATTGTGTTACTTGATTCTAAATCCAGGCAACCCAACATACAGTGGAGTGTTGAAAATTGCAAACTGAACCTCCCCTGTGATCCTGAGCTAGCAAACCAGGGCAATTAGGTAATAAAACAATTATCGTACAATCGTGTATGGTGTTACAGTGTCAAATAAAAATTTGATGTCCCGATTGAGATGCCACATGAGCTGTCATACTAAATAAGACCAACGACCAAAATCTTGTAATTTTAACTGTACTAATAAAAAATTAGTAAAAATCTACTTATTATCGCTTATGGCGGTCAAATATTAACTATTTTTCTATTGGTTTTGTCGTTACTTGTTATTAATAATTCACTTATTAAATATGCCTATTAAAGAAAACGTGTTGTTTGTGTCTACCTATTGCCTGCGTTCACTCACCATCTACGCACGAGAGAAAAAATGGTTGCATACTCTTGACCCTTTAGTAGTTTAAATCGATAGTAGTTCCTCCACAGGTTGGAAAGTAGTCCATTACTTACCGCTTCATCTCATTACTGCCTCCTTTTTTTATTATTACTGACCGCTTAAAGTAAACCCGTAGAATCATTCACTTCAACCTTTAAAGGGTTAGAAAAGCGGTATGTTACAAACTAATTGTGAATAAAATCATTTTTGCAAGCTACTAACTTGTATAAATTTTACAAGTCTATTGTCATTAATAGCATATTTATGTGGCAATTTGACAATTAGTAACCCACTACAGCAATACTTTAAGCCAAGACTGACGTGATATTTAGAATTGGCACTATAAATGAACTAGATTCGCCACGCGATGAACTTCAACCCCTATTCCCACACTCTGATATTGATTTTAGAACGCCTTTTAAACATATTCCCGAAATCATGTTTAATTTGAATTCCAAAATCTCTAAGATGCTTTTGCTATCAGTCGCAGGGAACCCAACCTCATTTTCTCTCACTTAGCACTTACATGAACTGAATTCGTAAATTCCACAATGATCTTCATTTTGGTTATAAAACAATGATCTTCATTTAGGTTATAAAATGCTGCTTAGTTTGACACCCAACACGATGTTTTACAATTTTCTTCAACTGCCCGGATTTACCAAGAGGTCTATTTTTTCTACCCCTTAGGAGTTGAGTGAGCGCCTAGGTAAGGGGTTCATGTTACCTAAATTTTAAGTTCCTAGGGCTAACGACCTGGCCTGAACGTTGATTGATGAATAACTGAGTGGTTTACCAAAATAGAAATAAACTTTTCCCATATTGGCATCACCTAACACATTTTTTTTATGTGATGTTTTCTACGTTTTTACGTGATTTTACTGTTTGTGCGACTATTTTATCATTTTATTCTTTTTTGCTCTATTGTTATCGTTACTGCTATTATTCTGGTTTTATTGTTATAATTTGTGGTGGTTATTTAGGTTAACTGTAAATAAAAAGACTAACTTTGATATTCAAATCATCATAATAAATTTAAAGCTTAGAGTAAATATTAATTTTTAAGAAGGTACGTGTATCTTTATTATTACAAGTTTTTGTTATGAACGAATAACTTTAAAGGTAAATATGTAATTAAAAATTATTATTAATTTTATTAAATACATAAATAAAAAGTTTACCTCGAGTAGGATTTGAACCTACGACATGTACTTTGCTAGAGTACGGCTCTAACCAACTGAGCTATCGAGATTCAAGTCTCAATCGATGTAAATGTTGTGTTTATGTATGTAGAACTGATGTAAATTCTAAATGTAATGTAGGTTCAAATCCTACTCGAGGTAAACTTTTTATTTTCATTTATGTATTTAATAAAATTAATAATAATTTTTAATGATGTGTATCTTTACTTTATTTTCACTCTACGTTTTACCTTGATTTGCTTTGATTTCATTTTATTGGGGATAGTGGCGAAACTTGCTACCAAATTGTGTAAAACGTATGTACTTAATGCACAATAAATGCTATTATAATGTTTTATTTCTTAATTTAAATAAAAGAAACTTATTTAATATTTAACAAGGTAATAAACACTTTTTTTAGGTTATTAATTTTTTTATAATGTTTCAATAATTGCCAGAATTATAAAAAATTAATAACTCAAAAGCACAAGTATTGTTTTTAAAAAAATAATTTTGAATTTGATCAATTTCCCGCTAAAACTTCAGTAACAAAATATAGAAAACTGTTTCAAAAGGAAACTGTTTAACGAGACATCTGTTAGTAATATCAACGAATGAAGTCTAATTCTTGGGGCAACCACTTCAGCGCTAGTGAACTGTGCTCTGTCGAAAACTATTACAGTTTCTTTTATATTTTTTTTTGTTATGTGAGTTGTACATATTAACTTGGAAACTTCGAAATCTAACATAATCGTAAAATAAAGTAACTTTATTTTACTAGTAAAATAGTGTAATTTTATTTCACTAGTGCAATAAAGAGGTCTTTATAGCCGCAAAACAATGTCGTACCGTTGAGTGAAAAATACTGTTATTAAATGGTCGTACAGAATCCTTTATAACGTGGTCGGGCATAAAATATATTACATTATTCGCACGGTAACGGTTTTTATAGAGAACAGTCTGTGCCCTACCATACTACAGTTAATAAGCAAAGTCAGTGGCGTTAATTTTCCGAGTTTTGAATAGCCAAAAGTTGCATAATTAACGAAAATACAAGTATTTCAGAGTTGGCATTAATTTTGAAAGACTACGCTGTGAATATGAGGCGCAAGGGGGGCGCGGGCTACAAAGAGGGCGTAATAAAGACACTATGGAACGGCGTGGCTAAAATCATATAATAAAAGTTCTTCACTGAATATAAACTTCAAGTTTAAACCATTTGATGATATTTAGTTTTTAGCTGCAGGAAAAGCGAGAGATTCCACACGGATACAACTTCAATGTAGGCCTGAAAAACGTAAGGATGCAAGATTGTAATAGTTTACCAAGAGCTGGCTTGGAGAGGAAATGAAACCACAGCTGCTATGATGTCTTACTATAAAATTGAATAAACTAATACTAGTCAAGGAAGAAATAAGAAGTGCGCTTCAGGTAAATGGCTAATAAAAAATCCCGATAAAGATGTATCCCAACGCGGTTATATTTCAAATAAACAAAAAAATCCTAACTGGCGTCTACAACACTCGTTTTGGTACAAAAACTCTTCGATTGCAGTCAATAAATTATCATCTTGGACTAAGGAAACGGCTGAAAAATTGGATTAGACACAGTTAATTGAAAATTTACTAATCATAGTAGCAGATCCGCTGTTGTAACGCATGTGGCAAATGCAAATGTGTGGAGTCGATTCAGTGAGTGTTCTTTTAAAAGTAATAATGAAAAACAAATGCATATGGCAAATGTTAATTCAGTAATGGATAAAGACCCCGGGAGTCGTAGATTTCATGGATACTTGCAACTTATCCGACTGAAGACTTCGTACAGAAACTGAATTTTTCAGTAGTTTTCGAGGTAGGAGTTCTTGGCCAGTACAGACCTCACATTCAAATACATCTAGTTTTGAATAAAAGCCATTATTGTCCGAAATCTGATTTCGGAGTTGTTAATCGAAAATTTACTGGTCATAGTAGCAGATCCACCGCTGTAACGCATCCGACAAATGCAAATGTTCCTGATCAGCAGTTGCTAAAAATCACGGGTCACACCAACTCTAATTCTATTCAATTCTATTTGGAATTTGCAACCTACTCGTCACCAAGAAATTGTAAATTCTATGAGAGATTACATTTCCACATCGACGACAAATGAGCAAACAGGTTGCGAAGCGAATGTCGTAATTTCAACTCCAACCATGCCGCTACAAAATCAACCCGGTATTGTCCACCAAAATTGCACGTTCACTGTTCAAAATACGTATTGTAATTCTAATAAATAAACAAATTATTTCATTTCATTATATTCTCTAAACAAATACAACTCGTGATTTGATTAATAATCGATGATATGGCTCGTAAAACCGTAGCAAAAAATTCAACTCGTGCTACGCACTCGTTGAATTTTAAACAGTCTAAGATATCACAGTAGTAATGAAAGGATTCGGTGAAGTACTACTTAGAAGATTTATGTATTTTTTAATCACACGGGGTCGTTTTAACCAATGAACCTGATTTATTTCCGTTTCGCCAATTCGTGTTTTGTCAACTCATCAAAACATTATTTTTTCAAGTATGCAGTCCCTACCTGCTCGCAGGTAATAATTTATTCTTGTTTCGCTCAGAATTTTCCTTTTCGATAATTATTAATTTTATTTTGATTATTATAAAAATAAAATAACAGAAAGCAAACTGCATAATTTCGTACACACTTCATCCAAGCTTAGGACTGGTAAATTAAAAACTTAGATTTTGACATTTTATTGATATAAAGGTGTAATGATCCTGCGAATCCTTTATATCAATTTGCTATCCTGGTAAATAATTTATATCAAACCTTATTTCCTAGTTATTTCCACAACTGTCATTATTAATAAATGTTATCAGTTGTCCACTCCTTTCCCACTTCCTACAATTCTTCTATAAATACCTGTATAAATTTGTCAATCTTACACCAGACACATATACTTTTAACTTACAAATTACACATTAGACTCCAGAAATACCTGAATAGCCAGTATCCTGAATTACATATCCAAACCTGCCACCAATTTTGCACCAGACACACTTACAGTGCTACCCCCCTAACCTAATATCGGTACAACCACCCCTTTTTCAGTCACGGTTATGTAGAACACTCTTGGCTGCTCTTGGCACCGAGTGCGGTACATAAACGTGCCTAGGGTACGAGATAATTAGTTTGCCGGAGGCTAAGCCCCGAATAGCTAAATATTGCGACGCCCTAGAACATCCCTATACGTCTATATCACCACCCTCACAAAAGGGAAAAGTACCATCATTCAAACTATCATATTGGCTGTGATTCGCACCGAGACGGGTTTTTGAATTGTTCCCAAACGACGTAGTTTTTTCGACGGAGGTCAGGCCCCGAACAACTAACTACTTCTGCTTAAACCAGCCCCCTTTCAGCATACCCATCCCTTTAATCGTTGCCTGTAGTTAGGCTTCGAATACGATATCCCTGTCCCTAACTACACTTCAGAAACTTCTGACAATACGCCTTACAGTTACCCTCACTTGCCATCTAATCCCTTAAATACTTAATCTCAACCTAAAATTACCTGATTATAACTACAGCTAAAACCGATATTCCCTTCAACCGGTATATATCCTAAGATCCAAGTTCATAACATTCAAATGCCACCAGGTACACATAATTCATACACCCATAATTAATACACACATAATTAAATACACGGATTTCAAGTCCACCCCTATCAGGATCTTTATCATACCATAATTTTCCTACATAATTAAAACAGTATCAAAAACCCACTCACCTGTTATCATCTCCTGTATAACTCCCATTTCACATCATCACGGTCCAGGTACACCCGCATAACACCTGTTGTTTAATTAACTTTTTTTAAAGAAATATTTTCACGTGTGTATTAAACATCGGTGTAATATCCTACTTTACAGTTTTACCCATAGAAGGCGACACGAGCCGAACAGCGTCCCTAGCAGTTTTGGAAACGGGACCAACTAGAGTTAACTTTGTCTCATTTTTTGTTATTTTATTAGTTTGCCATAATATTTTAGGTTTATTTAGTTTGTTACATAGAGTTTGATTTATTTTATAACAATTTAGATAATAAAAATTGTTACAACAGGTCCAGCTTACATTATTTAATTATTCACAAAGTAGTGACGTCCTTTAACCCCAACCCTTGTAACAACCCATTTTGAGTTGTATTAAAATATACCATAATTTAGGTCTTTCGTTAATTCAGTTGTAAATATAAGGAAAATTTTAATTATTTTTACATTATAGCTATGAGGTAGGCAACTTAATTTGTATTTTGGTGTAACTTAAGTGCCTATCTTCTTAAGGGTATATATTTCTTAAAGGTTTATACTCACTTTAAATTTTCTTCTGATTATTTTATTCGCGCAATGCGTCATCGTTGACTTAATTCTTTGCGCAAATTTTTCGCGCACGGCTTTATCATCGTCTGATATTCTAGGCGTCCATTTTAGTATTTAATGAACTTTATGTTGAGTAGGAAGCTTTTGGGTTTTCCACCTAAATTTAGTGAAAGTGCCATTGATTTGATGGTAAAATATTTTAACGCATTATACTAAAAATTAAAACATTTGCTCTTTTCAGGCACTTCACTTTTACTTTTATTTCCTTTTATTTTGCTTTGATTTACACTTTAATTACATTTTAAGTACGCATTTAATTTTACTGTTGCGTACGCTTTCATTTTATGATTGGAATTTTTATTTTAATATTTTAATTTCAAGAAGACAAATTTATAAGAAATAAAATTCCAGTTTGGGTGTGGTTGACAACATAAAAGCATTGTTATTGCAATATCTTGCGCAACATTGACACAAGGATTACGTCACATTGGTTGGCAATTCTGCATTATTTTTATAATACCAGGGTTCTCAAGAAGGTGTAGTATATTTTGTAACAGGTATTTATGATTTAATTAGTAATTTAAGGCTATTTTTCAGATATATTTTATTTAACCCTATCATTTTAACTGTTAATAAACATAGTTGTATATTTTGTATTATTTTTCATGTTGATAAAATTTTTAGTGTAGAACTCGGTTTAGTTATTCCGAGCATTATAAAAATTACTTGGCGTCCGAGATCATTTTTATTAGTGTTACATTGCATTACTTGTGGTGAATGGTTAGTGTCTCCAGTTAGTTTAACGATTTGTTTTTGGAGAACTTTTACACATTATTTCTTTACACTTATTTCATTTTTATATTATAACGATTACCATTTAAACCACTCATTATACTGGCGCCGAGCAGGGACTTGATTTGCTTTCATTACCATTATTGCTGGTTATTTTCGCGATTGTTTGTTTCAGTTTCGATTGTTAAAGTTGACCATTTTAAAGGTATTGTAACAATTTCTTATTACGATCGGTTATTTTTATTGTGTTTATAATTTTAGTTTAAGTTTTAGTTTAAATAATTTTATTGTTCGTGTATTGTTCGTTACCATGTCAAATTTGAATTATTTAGTGGATGTTCTAAGTAGTGATGAGTTATTAGTAGAGTTAAATTTTAGAAATGCAGAACAGTTAACTGTTGATGAGAAACGTAAATTATTAAGACGTAAATTAAATTTAGAAAAGATTGATCAAAAATTTGATTCGTATAAGAAACTTTAAATCAACCAAACCTTCGAACTGGATTATTAAATGAAAAACTTCGTACATACAATCTTTAATACATTTGTTCAAACAAGCCTAGTAGAGGAGAATACCTTATACCTTATACCTCGATTATTGCATATTTTGAATGACTAGGTCGACGCTGTAATAGCGTAGCTATCGAAATGCGTTCGGTGTTTTTAATTTTATGTGGTACGTGGGTATATTTTGTTTGTTATAGATCCTGCCACAGTTCCAGTGTTCCAGATTTTCAAATGAGTTTGGATTGTTCCTTAGCGGTAACAATGATCTGAAAATAAAGAATGAGACTTCATGGAATATATGATAAGCTTGCTTCCAAATCCATGAAACATTTTTTTTAAATATTCAATTTTCTTGATAAGGGACTTCTTTGTAGCTGCAAATCCAATCTGAGCCTTTTTTTTGAAAACTATAATTTATTGAAGGTTTCCTTGAGACTATAGGAAATATCAGATTATTCTTGTCAAAACTAAGAGCAAACACTGTTTTGATTTGATACATTTTGAGCTAAATTGAGGATGTACTTAGGATAATAAAAATCGTTGGTTAAATCACTTGTTAGTTTTATTAGAAATCATTCAACTCGCAGATAAAACCATAAATGCTATTGTTCCGAATCGTTTGCACCTCCCTTGTCTTGTACACCTCTTAGAGTATCTTTGTAATATAAAACTTCGCCAACCTCATAGCCCATTCTATTAAGCAAAACCTTTATGTCTTCTATTTTATCACCTTTAGTATAATTGGAACAAGGATTTCTTTTAAGCGTTTCTCAATGCTGACGAGATTTATTCCCCTCTTGAGTTTTGCATGCTGTAAAAGATATTAAATCGGGACTCAACACATATTTTACCCAACTCACAATGACACGCCGCCACCGGTTACCCAAACAACGTGCAGACCATCCACGAGTTGAAAGTAACAAGCCGCCAACAATGAAAGTAAAACGAGTGAGTATTAAACTTCTATCTCACTTTACGTAATTACCATTTGAAGTCCTAAAAGCGTATTCGGTCCTGTTCACCCATCGCGAGATAACAATTTACTTCCTAGTGGAATTCCTGAACCTGTAACCGACCCAGATTGCACGTCGCGATAACCCAGATTTAAAGGATTCATCCTGTATTAAACATTTTATAAACAACGACGCCTGTAAAACGTTTAATTTATCCTGCCCACCTGTATATTACATATTACTGAAAACTGAACGTTCCTGAAGGTTTAAATACCTTACATCGCCCCCGACTTAAAGATTCATCCGGTAGCCGCCACCATCACCACCACCCCAGGCCTGAACGGAAAATATGTATTAAACCATTTTAGGGTTCATTGATCAGTGTGGAAAAAATCTAGTAGCAAGCGACCGGCTCTATTTAACCCCTTTTAACCTCCGATCTGAGCTAGAACCGCGGTAAATAAATTAAAAATTAACGTAACCCAAAAAAGGCGCTTGCACAAGTAGGAAGTGAGGAATAACTACTAACGAGACCAATCTTTGCATTAAATCATCGACGGTTAGACCCCTGGCCTCAGCTATTTTGAGTGTTTTATTGGATTTCACAGTATTCTATGCGATTCCTTGCTAATCCAACCGCTTAAAATCTTGTGGGACAGTATATAAACTACCATCTGACTTTACAATATCATCATATTCATGAGGGAATAAAATACCCTCAGTTTTCTGCAGCTTTTTCTCTACAATACCTAAAGCTCGACCTGCTGGCATCTACGAATGACCACGTTCTGTAAAAACCACTCAATGTGGAATTTAAAGTTTTATGCCAAATTCGAACCTTCTTTTTATTCTTACTTACTATATTCGTTTCAAAGAAATTCCACAAGCAAGATGTGGTTTCAGTGCAGCCTCTTCCGCCATCGGATCTAACCACTTGTAAAAGAACACATTTTCGTGGCTTAATTTCCCTTGCTTATCGCAAACTATTACCTTAAGAAGGTAATACTAAGTCTGTCTTTTGTAATAAGCTTCACCGACTCGTCTTTTGGTGAGGTTGATTCTGCATTATATCAAAATTTATTGTGATGAACTTTGGTTTTATATTCAACAATTGAAAAAACACCTTCGATCTTCTTAAGAAGTCATTTGAAGGTTAATACAAAGATCCGTTTTCGTTATTGAATTTCTATTTTCAATTAGTCAACTGTTCTGCGTATATTAGAAATTGATAAGAATGTTTGCTCACATACAGGTATTGGTTGGTTAGACTGAACTGTATATTTTATACCTATACTTTTAGCATGGCTTTCAGAATTTGGTTTACGTTGTTTAGTTCTCTTGACAGTGATGTATTGTAACAAACTTTTATTGTTATGTTGAAATTTGCAATAATGTAGGCAATTTCGTTTATTTTCGTGTCATGTAAATTGCATACCTTAGTGGCTGAAAACATGCATTAAAATTATTCTAATTTCGTACGCATATCGTTCGAGTTTCAGACAAGTCATGTGCAAGGATTTCATTTGTATCGTTTTGTAGATGATAGAAATCGAAAAGAGCATCCATTTTGCTCTCTTAAAAATTTTGTTGAAAAGTGCTGTATACTTTTACAGTAAGTGCAATTTGATCCTATTTTACCATTGTTTGAGAGTTTACCTTTTTTAGGCACTTTTATTTTTACGGTAACTTTTCCTTTTTGCGTATTTTCATTGTACAACTAAGTTTACCGTTATTTGTACGCTACACGTTTTAATTGATCGGGGATGACGCAGTAAATGTTTGTTTATATGCAGAAGAATTATAAATAAATGGTACCTTAACTCGTTTAAATCAACTAAGTTTGGCTTCTTTCTAAAGGAATTTACATATTTGTGATCAACAAGTATCAAAATCCTGTTTTATTTCAATTTCAAGAATTATTACACAACCAAATTTAAAAGCGTGTATTCAGCAGCATTTAGTTATCAGTAACAGTGACAACCAAAATATAAACGTACTGCAGGTATTTCATTTCTAAGCATTAATTCATAATGAATTTTTAAGTTAATCCAAGTTTACTAACATTAGTATTTAGTTTTGTCTCTACTTTATAACTTGATTTGAAGAGCTATATATAATAAACTTTGTTATTGTTTTTTTAGTTTTAAATTTGTTACATTTAAGGTTTACTTGTTTTGCATAACATAAGTTGGTGCCCGAGATTTTTTAAACACTTATTTATAGGCTGACGCTACATCAATGTTGGAAAGCGAACATATCTAACCATACATTTTTTAAATTAAAGCAAATTAAAATTTTGAGAACCCGGCCCATTTAATCTCCGACTGACTAAAAGGCTTAAAATCTTCTACTTGACATTAGAAGTATAAATATTATTTTAGGGTGAATTAATAACCACAACACTATCATATTTCATCTTTTTTTTAAATATTACAGTATGTGTTGTAATGTTGCCACTGGCATAACACCTGCTCTAATACACTTGTTTTCAATAACATGCGGATTATTTTGACACAATATCACGTTTTCAATGTAAAGAAATAAGAAATATACGATAGGCAACCCAACAAACTGCCATTTGAATTTTTTCGGATTTGTTTCTCATATGTCAACCGAGAATATTATGGTTGTAGTGAAGTGGAACGATAACAATATTTTATGTTTGGCTTCAAACTGAATTCTTATTCAAATCATACTACATCCAGTAAATCGATATTACCCAAAGGGAAAAGAAATGAATAAAAATATATCTACCAGAAAAAATTTATGTTTCTGTGTAATAGGTACCAACAGAGCCGATCAAAAAGTGACTCTCAATGGGATAGCATTTAGAAGCAGAGCATGGTACATATCACTCTCATCCCACATGTTTGGTTCGGCTGCATAAAATGTTTGGCAACTCTTTCGAAACAAGATGGTAACTTGATAATTTGACATGTCGTAGAAAAATTGCTACAACCATTCGGGAAGGTAACCTGCAAAGATTTGCAGAAAGGACGAGCCTCTGCTCCACAAAACCCTAATTCCAAATGTCGTCGGATAGATCGATTGATAGTTGCGAAAGAAAAGCAAAGAAGATGTGGACTATGCTACAACAACATATGATTATAGTTTTTCAATAAATTATTATAGGTTTATGCCTGCTCCTTTTGAAAGAACATCAATTTTTTTATGATGCCCATACTCTTGCATGAAATCTACCATCAGATGGGTTTCAGTTGCACCTAAATACCGAGTACTTGAAAAAAAAGTATTTCGGGCATACCTAGGTTAGTAAAACTCAAATTGAAGTAATATTTTATTTTATTTCCCTTTTTGGTTCGTATTGATACACGACAGTAGAGAGGCGATAGGTACCTACTCTTACGAACACCTCCTTAAGGCCTGGAAGGTATAGGGAGACGTGACAGTTGTAGTTTGGTTAATCCTGTTTGCATTCTATCCTTTGATTAAGTTTCTCATAGTGCGCAGTAGGAATGAATCAAATAATATATTATTAATAACAATCGCACCTTATACAGTAGCTGGTAGAAACTGTTTTTGGTTATGTCATTCCGTTATTTACAGATTATAAGCAATGGTCCTACTTAACCAAAGGGGGTTAAAACCACAAAACGCTAAGTTTAGACTGGAGAAATGTGGTCTATAGAAAATTTGTAAAGCTTTTGTCAGTTTTTGCCAAGGAATATGAAGGTTTACCTGCCTCTTCTTCAAACATAATATTGTCTTTTTCGTGACGTGCTTTGTCAGATGTTTGCATCGGCCTCTGGTCTTCAGGAGATGCAGAACGTTCAACTTCGTTAGCAGGATTGCTATCGTTAGTACATCGAGGTATATTAGTAGAATAGAGACCTTCGGCCATTTTGTTTTTTAATGTCACCCTTGCACCTTTCCAGTACTTTTATATATGCCACGTGAGGATCGTATCGAAGTCCTAGACTTCTAAGACGGGAATCTGTTCGCGGGTTTCGTCCTGTCATAAAATTGCATTCTAATAATGGGGAAGAATTAATAGATAAGACATGTAAAGATGACAAGCGTTTTCATAATAAAAGATGTTATTTAATCTGTTATTAAAATTTATTAGGGCTGTTTTGATTTTATAAAGTATATAAATCCTAGTCCTTACACAATTATGTTCTATCATTGAGTAAAAATCATAAAGAGATGCAATGTAACGTAAAGTTTTGTGCTATATGGCTATCTCACTTCTCGCGTTCCTTTGCAACTATCCACAAACTAAACTACTGTGTAGTGGTGACACCATCGTCCGTAAACAGAGTTTGCATGTGATATGAAATTTTATCGCTGAATGAATAACATTTATACAAACATGGCAGAAACCGATGACGTTACCTCTTTTATATTATAAATGATTCGAGGATTAATTTTATGAACGATTTTAAGTATATAAATAATTTACATGTTCCTGTTAATTATATACTTGTTTATTGGTTTTAACGTCAATAAAACTTTGTAATTGCATATACAAAATTGAAATTAAAGTATTTAAAATAAAAAAAAAATGCTTTGATCAGCATTTCATAACAAAATTTACTTTAATTTACGTATACAGGGTAATTCAGAATAAAGATCACATTAATTTTATGAACGATTTTAAGTATATAAATATTTATATGTTCCTGTTATTAATTATATATTTGTTTATTGGTTTTCACCTCAATAAAACTTTGTAATCGCATATGGAAAAATAGAAATTAGTGTTTAAAAAAAAAATGCTTTGATAAACAAGTTTCACGTCATTCAAAAATTTGCTTTAATTTTCGTATACAGGGCATTCCTCTTATTAATTATATACTTCTTTGTTCACGTCAATAGAACGTTGTAATTTCATAGAAATTACAGTATTTGAAACAAAAAAAGTGCTTTCATAAACATTTCATTAAACAATTTACTTTAATTTACGTATACAGGGTAATTCATAATAAAGGTCACATTAATTTTATCAACGATTTTAAGTATATAAATATTTATGTTTCCTTATATCAATTATATACTTGTTTATTGGTTTTCACGTCAATTAAACCTTGTAATTGCATATAATCAAAGTATTTAAAATTTAAAAATAATGCTTTAATAAAACTTCATAAAAAAATTTACTTTAATTTACGGGGTATTTCAGAATAAAGATCACATTAAAAGTCATTATTAATTTTATTACATACATAAATAAAAGTTTAACTCGGTAGAATTTGAACCTACGACATTCACTTTACTAGGTGGCTCTCTAACCAACTGAGCCATGGGCGTAGCTAGAAGGGCAGGAGGCAACTGCCCCCTGGAAGAGCAAAAATAAATTAAATAATTTTAAATTTTAATAAACAAAAATTAAATCTAAAATATACATATTTTTCTGTTCTGCATATTTTTTTTGTTATCTGTTTTATATATTTTGTTTGTTCTTGTGGTCGTTTGGTTGCTTTTATGAACATTTTAAAATTAATTAATAAGCTCTAATAAATAAAATTATTCGCGTTTCCTTTGTCACTAAAATATATTTCATCAGCAAAAAACAAAGCTGTTTGAAAAACTGACAGTGCTAAATATATATTAATATCGTATGCATTTAATGAATTGGTGCACACCAGAATTGTCCCACACCATAATTGGATAAAAACGAGTGTTCTATTTACTCTCAGGATACGTCAATTTTTAGTGTTCGATTCAACCACTTAACAGTCGGACATTTTGAGAAAAATGGTAAAAAATTGTCACTTTTTTTGTCTTGTGCTTTTGTCTAGCGACAGTGTCCTATTTAATAGTGTAACGAAACGCCACTGGTTTTCTTCGAGAAAATCGAGATACACGTGAGGAATATACGGGAACCGGCGATGCGAATGTTCTGGCATTTCTAGGCTCAAAAGTATATAAGATTGCCTATCCGGCGCGAAGACAGACAGTACAGTACAGTGCATGTGGATACGAAGTTGCATACGGCGAATAGAAAGCGAGGCGCAGATTTAAAAGCGGAATAGTTAAAAGTGATGAGAAAGTGAATATTTGTGTTGTTTTGTTAACTTTGGTTTTAAATAAAGTTGGTGTGAATAGTTATCAGTGTTAAATTATTGCCTGAGAAATAAGAGGAAAATCCGTAACAATAGTTTTACCACAGAATAAAGAGACAGAACACAGAAATCACAGAAAGACAATATGGATATAAGAAATTGGTTACAAAAGGTAAGTTAAATAATTTCAGTAGAAAATTAAATTTTAATTAAAACTTTAGAGTCATTCCATTAGAAATGGTCCAAAATTTGAAAATTGGTTGCTCGACCAGCACCAAATAAAACAAAACTACCATGTAATGATAGCTTATAATGTAGATATGTTATATCCGATGTTAATTTTTGTTCAAAATTATTTGTATCGCAACGTTTGGAAAAAATTCAATTGCAGCCCTTTACAAAATTGCCAATTGCTCTTTACTCTTTGCTTGTATCTTTGTGAAACAATTTTATTAGCTTTGGCAAAAGATTCTGTGCATTATTAATATAATTTTATATATTTTCATTATTATGATGCCGACTTTTTGCCTTCTAATTATAACAAAAATTACAATAATGCACCGATTTTGACAGCTGATATCTCAAATGGGACTAAATATAAAACTTGAAATTTTCACATATTAAAGATCAAACAGCACTTTATACGTGCTATTAATTTCATTTGTGTTTTAATCTAGAAAAAATATTAACATCGGATATCCACATTATAAGCTATCATTACATGGTAGTTTTGTTTTATACTAATTTTTATACTAGGGACTAAGAACAAGAATGATATTAGGTTATTATTTTTAGGTCAAAATTCTCTAAAACGGAAAAAGTTCATGATGACAGTAGTGGAAGTGGAAGCAATGATTGTGATGAAGATGAAAATAAAATGGTCGGAACATCAAAATCGGAATCTATTTTTGAAGGAGGCTCAAGTAGTTCTTCAAATCTACATGAAGCTGTCTCTGGAACTGGGACCTCTAAACAAACTGAAGAACGCGATGGCTACCATGAAAATGACATTGGTCGTTATGTTAGTTGTGCCAATAACTTGCCTTCTGAAAAAAAGAAGGAATTGTTGACAAACCCTTGGGTTCCATCATCCAATTACGATTTTGCTTCTGATGCCATTCACTTGAAAAGAAAATTTAACCATCGCTGGTTAGATCAATATGCTCCATGGCTGGTGTACTCAAGTCGTTTGAAAGGTGCTCTATGTTTGTATTGTGTTTTATTTCCGCCAAAAATTGCTACAGTTAAAGGAGTTTTGGGGTCATTTATGGTAAGGCCTTACATGAAGTTTAAGGATATACATGAAGATTGTAGAAAGCACGTTGGCAGCCATTACCACAAATCTTCAACAGCTGCTGCAAAAACATTTCTTGAAAATGCTCCTGTTGATGTCCAGTTGCAAATAGGGCACCATAAGACGATTGAAGAAAATAAACAAATATTGTCAGCAATTATTTCATGCATAATATTTTGTGGAATTCATGATTTGCCACTTAGAGGAAAACAAGGAAATGAGGGAGTTTTCTTTGACCTTTTAAATTTGAGGATTGACTCTGGTGATGAGAAGCTAAAGAGCCACTTGGATAAATGTCAAAAAAACGCAACAATTCAAAATGAGATCATACAATTATGCGGTGAAGTTATCAAAGAAAAAATAATCGTATTTTGGACTGTAAACGGGCAAAAGCTTATGCTGTAATGGCTGATGAAACAGCAGATATCGCTGGAAAAGAGCAGCTTTCTATTGGATTGAGGTTCTATGATGAAAGCCAAAAAATAGTCAGGGAGGAATTTGTAGGCTACATTGAGTTAAAATGTCAAGATGCTTCTACAATCGCTAGCGCAATTCAAAGTTTTTTAGAAGATAATAATAATTAATAAAGAAGGTGGTGTACAGGCCATTCTTAAAAAAAGTACGCTAAATCTTTATTTTCCATTGCTCCAGCCACAGACTAAATCTTGTGGTCAATGATACTAGCAAGCTACCAGAAATAAGAAACACAATTGCAACGGTTAAAGACACAATAACCTTCTTTCGTGAATCGCCAGCCCGTAGGAAATCGGTTCCAAATCTTTCAAGGCTCTGTGAGACCAGATGGTCGGAAAAATATAAGAGCATAAAAATTTTCAGAAAGCTTCACTGACATTGTTAAAGCACTAGAACATCTATCTGTCGAAGGAAACTATGCAACAAGAAAATCTGCCTACCAATTGCACTGTGCAGTTACTAAACCAATATTCATCTTAGGCTTAAACATAATTGCAAGATACTCTGCAATTTTGGAACCCGTTGTAAACGTTTTACAAGGTAAAAGTATGGATTTGGTTATGGTAAAGAAACATATTGATGATATTCTAGATGTAATCAAAGAAGATCAACAAGATGTCGAACATGTTTCTTATGAATTATTTAAAAATCACTTGATATCGCAGAGAAAGTAGGGGTTGAGTTGTCAGTATCACGAGTCACTCAAAAGCAAGTACACGAAGTAATCCACGATCTGAGTCTGCAGTTGAATACTGGAAGCGGTCAATAATCATCCCCTATCTTGATTCTTTAACTTCGTCTTTGGATGCTAGATTCTCCAACGAAAACACACCTGCTTTTGCTTTAACTTATCTTCATCCTTCAAGCATGCTCAAAATGGCTTCAAAAGATTTCAAAAATAATGCAGAATCTTTCATGGAATTTTATAAGTTGGGTGAAGTCTCTGCAGAATTAGATTTGTGGTACATTATGTGGAAGAAAAAGAATTTAGCAGAAGACAAATTAAAGGACATTGAAGTGGCTGCACTTTTGGAGGAAGCTAATGTTTTTTTCCCTGCAACAAGGCACGCACTGCTAATATTAAGTGCTTTCTCATCCACTACTGCTACCGTGGAAAGATCGTTCAGTACCCTGCGAAGGGTAAAACCTGGCTCAGGAGTACAATGGGTGATGACAGACTCACTGGGTTGTGTTTGATGAGTGTGCATCGAAAATTTTGAAGGAAAATCAGGACTGCATAGTGAAGAAAGTTTTGGATAAATTTAGTTTAAACCCAAGAAAAATGTTATTAGTTTAATTTAAGTATAATTAAAATCTCAAAGTTTTGTTTTCATTTGCCTTTTTTTTATCCTAAAATTTTACATTTTGAACGACCATGGACCATGGTTTGCCCCCTGTTATAAATCCTGGCTACGCCCTTGAACTGAGCTATCGAGATACAAGTCCCAATCGATGTAAATTTTGACTTTATGTATTTAGAACTCATGTTCTAAAGGAAAACTGCATAAAAATATTAAAATATCGCCCTTCCTCCCCAGAAATCTAATAATGTTCTTATACACTGCTTATTAGCTTATCGGCTCTGCTAAATTGCAACTTTCCTTCTCGTGTGTTGTGAAGATTTATGATTAGCAGTTTCCAAACGAATATTATGATGAATAATCATTTTTATCCCATTATGTCCAATCGTTGCTTCTGGCTCAAGCCTTCTTGGCAATAAGCTTTTGGATGTTCTTTTAGACCAGATAAGTGTTTTTGCTTATCAAAAGCGACATTAAATAATATATAAATATCTTTAACAAGATCCGTAAATCTTTGCGTGGGCCTTTTCAGGAATTTTATGGATTTTCACAACCATAATCCTTATGAAGTAAAAATATTTCGCTTTTGTTAATAATGTCTGCGTGTGATTTCAACATAAGTATTTCACAAAATTGATATTTATACTGTTTTAAAAGTTTATAAGCTAAATATCCCGCAACATAAACATTAGAGCAAATTTCAAGCGTGCTTTTTTTTGGAGATGGCATCAATGTTTTCTTTATTCTCCAACACAATATACTTGGTATTTTGTATACTTAAATTGTGATCTTTCGCAGACACTTCCTTAATACAAAATGCTCATTTTCAGAGAGCTCACTATTTTCCTCCTCGTTCTTCTCTTGCATGTCTAAATCTATATTCACTATATTAAATGTATTATTATTTTCATTATTCAAGTATAAAGATAATGATATTAAAAAAGACATGTTAATAAAACAACGATGTTTTAAGATATGAATTTTAAATATAATTATTAATTTTCGAGAATTCTTAATTTTCTATTTTGTTTTTGTTGTTTATCACTTTTACATTTTCGAATTTTTCCGTTTCCACTTGAAACTTCGGTACATCATCATTTTCATAAAAATGTTAAAGAATATTTGTTTATGGCAATTGCAAACATTAATTTTACTTAAATACGGTTTTAATCTTTCCGTTATATTTTTGATAATTCTTTTTGAATTTATACTTTTCAAAATTAATAAAAATTTTCTAATAATAAGGCATAAGATTTATAATATGAAACACAAGGTTTCTTTAAAAACTTTGCTGATCCTGATTTTGAAAAGTCCTTATTTATTATAAATATATAATTAGAATCTACTAAATCACATTCTGTCAATAAATATTTTTGCAAATTTCGCAATAAAATTTTTTAAAATTTTATGCGCCACAAAACTGCCACATAAGCCTATGTCGTGCTTTCTAAAGTTACAGGTTTTATTTCTTCTTCTATTACTTCTTCAAGTATATCATCTTCTTGAAATTCTTCATTTTCTTGTACTATTGTGTCGTTCATATTTTTATCAACATTCAAAGCAGTTTTTTTGTGCGGTGTAAATGTCATGTGCATTTTCCTCATTGCTTAAAACGTCTAAAAATCGGCCAAAGTCTGTGTCACAATTGCCATTATCCATAGCAATTTGCAGCCGAATATTAGCGTAAGGTTGAAGGGCAATTCGAAATTGACGCATAGTGGGCATTGGTTTATAACCGCCTCTTGTCCGCATTACAGAAAAAAAGTTTTCAAGCGGATCTTGATTCAAGAATGAAGTTAATAAGTATTTAATGTCGTAATTGGTTTTTAAATCGACCCACAACATTAAAATTGATTTTATAGAAAGTTGAAATCCTTGAATAAAATATATGTTTGTTCGTAATCTTCCATTTTCAAAACTTTTAAACTTCTAAAAATTTTCTGAAACAATTGGGACGTATATGTTTATCTATTATTTTAATAAACTTCGAGTTGTAGAGCTAGCTCCAGGAATTGGTAAATCGCTCGCTAATTCGTTTAGAGAGGAGCAAGTAAAATGAGTGCAGCAATAACGCTTAAAACAAATCATTGTTGCTATTTATATTGCAAAGAAAATGCGAAAAAGGACAAGCATTTAAGTTTTTCAAATTTCCGACAAAAATGAAGACATTTTAAGTGAGTGGAAGCAAAATGTGGAAATATAAATGTGTACCTAACGGATAATTCAGAGTTAGGTAATAAAATCCTGTGTGAAAAGCATTTTATTTCCGATAATATAATCATTCAACAAAAGCGGAAAATTTTACGAAAGAATGCCGTGCCTATAAAATTTTATCAAGATAAGTTTATTACTAGTTTGCTTATTCATTTATTTATTATCAGAGTTAAATGTTATCTATTGAGGTTTGAACTTAAATTGAAATAAAACTACATGGTAATTTTGTATAAATGCCAGATTTACGAGTATATATGCCATTTATACTTAAATATACCTAAGTTTGAACATTCAATAGACCTACGGTTGGACCGAAAGAAACGGAATTAGAAATATATTTTTGACAATTTATTGGAATATTAGCGACAATTCGCCGCGCTATTGCTGATGTAGACCTCAAGATAAAGGCAAACAGATGCCTTTCACAGTAATAATTATATCCCCATTCTCGGTCCGCCATGAGACACCTCTCCCTGGCAGTACTATATTAGGTTTTTTTGTCATATATGCTATATTTTACCTTTTCTCTGTAAAAATAATTGTAAATTTATGAGTAACAACATAAATTTCTTTACTATTTTCTAAATTTTAGCAGACAGTCAAGCCAACAATAAAGACATTCGCAAAAGACTTTTTTCTGACATGGATGGTAAGCTTATTAATAATCATAATAAAAGATCTCGTCAGATGGACACAATATCTGGTTTGTTTAAATTTTTCTGTTATTTTAATATTAAAGTTAATATTATTTTTTTAATTTTTTTAATAGATGAAATTTCTCTCAAGAAAGAGGTACATTTTAATACAAAAGAAGATGTTGCAGAAGGATTTGAAGATCTTCGCCATCTTGGACGAAAAGGTATGCCTGCTAATACAGCGTTAATGTTTTATATACGTGGCCTAATAGAAAATTGGAGACTTCCCCTTTGTTACGTTACCTCTGAATATTACAAAAATAATATTAACTTTAATATTAAAATAACAGAAAAATTTAAACAAACCTGGTATTGTGTCCATCTGAAGAGATCTTTTCTCTTTGGAACATGGTGAATCATTTGTAATGTCGGGATTGTTTTCTAAAAAATGCATTTATACATTTACGGTTTATTATGATAATTAATAAGCTTACCATCCATGTCAGAAAAAAGTCTTTTGCGAATGTCTTTATTGTTGGCTTGACTGTCTGCTAAAATTTAGAAAATAGTAAAGAAATTTATATTGTTACTCATAAATTTACAATTATTTTTACAGAGAAAAGGTAAAATATAGCATATATGACAAAAACCTAATATAGTACCGCCAGGAGAGGTGTCTCATGGAGTCATGGCGGACCCGAGAATGGGGATACAATTATTGCTGTGAAATGCATCTGTTTGCCTTTATCTTGAGGTCGTACATCAGCAATAGCGCGGCGAATTGTCGCTAATATTCGCCCCAATAAATTACCAAAATTATATTTCCTAATTGCGCTTCTTTCGGCCCAACCGTAGGGTCTATTGAATGTTCAAACTTAGGTATATTTAAGTATAAATGGCATATATACTCGTAAATCACGGGCATTTATACAAAATTACCATGTAGTTTTATTTCAATTTTAAGTTCAAACCTCAATAGATAACATTTAACTTTGAAAATAAATAAATGATAAGCAAACTAGTAATAAACTTACCTTGATAAAATTTTATAGGCACGGCATTCTTTCGTAAAATTTTCCGCTTTTGTTGAATGATTATATTATCGGAAATAAAATGCTTTTACACAGGACTTTATTACCTAACTCTGAATTATTCGTTAGGTACACATTTATATTTCCACAATTTTGCTTCCACTAACTTAAAATGTCTTCATTTTTGTCGGAAATTTGAAAAACCTAAATGCTTGTCCTTTTCGCATTTTCTTTGCAATATAAATAGCAACAATGATTTGTTTTAAGGCGCGTTATTGCTGCACCATTTTACTTGCTCCTCTCTAAACGAATTAGCGGGCGATGTACCGATGCGTATACGCATACAACGTTATAAGCGAAGCTTCACATGTAACGTTCTAGACGTGACTGAGAATTCCTGAGCAAATAGTGACTTGCGAGCTCAGCGCTCTATCCGCCAGAGCAAATTTTATGCACAAAACGCCTTGCCCTTTCGCGAGTCTCTATAAGTTTTCAGTCAACGGTTCTATGCAATCTTTAAGACAGCATTTAAGCGCTAGCTCAATTTTTTCAATATCTGAGATTAGCATATTGTATTTATGACTATTAATTCCTATCTGAGGTTTAAATATCATTCTAATCTAGGTCACTGTTTTACAATGTGTTTTCGTAATAGGGTTTATTATAAAGGAGACTGCGTAATTGTTATTGAAATTATTATTATATTTCTTTAAGATCTATTTTATTTTACAATATATTTATTTTGCCATGAGAAAGTGACCGTCAACATTATACATAATTAAACATGAGTAATTAAGTTGCCATGCTTTAAACGATTTCTACCTTGGGAACGTTAAATTATGTGTACAAGGTCTAAGCAGAAATAAAATGCATTAATACGATAAATAGTTATCCATATGCATTATAGTCAGTTTTTCGCTCCGTTGTGTACTCCCTTTAATAGTGCTATCAATTAAAAGTAAAATATTGAAGGTCGACTGCTAAATTATATGCTCAAGGTTTAAGTGGAAAATAAAATTGCATTAATATGTTGTTAATACACATTAACTAAAAGTTGAGGTTGAAGGTTGACAGTTAAAATTATGTGTACATGGTCTAAGCAGAAAATAAACGCATTAAATGGTTACACATATGTATTATAGACTGTTTTACGCTTCATTGTATGTTTTAGTTTAGGGATGACTTCTTAAAATCAATTGCATTACTTTAAGCACCCAGATTACATTACGTAAAATTGATTATTGATATGAAATATCATACTTTCTTTAAAAACAGTAGAATATATTCATAGTCATAAAGCTTATAAAACAGACTACTACTTTTTATTTATATAGATTAAGGGCGCAAAAAGGTGCTACAGTAAATGATCGAAAACACCCTCAAATCTAGGTAATCCATAATCTTCCTATGTTAAATATTAGTGTGAAGACATTTTCGGCAGTCAAGACGTTTGGGATGGGTGCACTTCCTTATATTCAAAATTAAAGGCAGTGTAATTTAAACTATTTGGATCTTCACAGAGGACATCACTACCAGCATCAACTTCACCGTTTTCATCTTGAGCGGTTATGTAGCTTATTAACAGGTAAAACAGCTAATACCCTGATACTGCTTCATAATAATACTCATTCGATTGTTATTATGCTTTAAAAATACATACAATTTTTATTTGTAATAAGTAATTATTACTTTCCGGTCTTTTAATAGGGTTTTTGTAACAGTTAACGAACACGTTACTATGAAACAATTTTGTGTGTCTATGTAATTGAACATGCAAATAAATCAGACATAATTTTCCTAATGTATAGGTGGTGCCTGTTTAGAAAAGAGAATCTGCCTATACATAAAGCATCATTGCATTAGGGTAGAAATTATTTATTATTTCACGTTATATTTAATTAGACTTTAATGTATTCAGTTTTGAACTGTAATCTGGTTTCCGCAAACTGTAAGACATAATTTCGGTTGATTGATTGAGATTGATCTGGTTGATTTGATCGAGCATGATTTGTTTGAGATTGATTGATTAATTAATTAATTGATTTGCTTGTGTGTGAGAAAATCCGAACGAGGGAGAGTGGAGAGAGAAACGAGGTAGAGCAAGAGAGAGGTGTGCATTATCAACTTCTATTATAGAAAATGTTCATTAGTCTATACGCCACTAGATGGCACTAAAATCAATTTTAACTCAAAGGGGCCAGGGCGCAGACCCTGATACAAGTCCTGTCTTACAAGGCTAGGGTCTCCTTATTAGAATACAATTTTGTATGACGGGGCGAAGGCCTACAGCTGTAAGATTAAGTTAGAGCTACATACAATTAGACCAAGGGGGCCACGATAGGGGCTAAGCTCTACACTTGTCTTATAAGGTTAGGGTTCCCATACCATACCATCCCCAGCCAGGGGGCGAAGGCCCGAGAACAAGTTGCGAAGCCCTACACGTGTCTTACAAGAACCTCCTTATTAGAAATACTACGTATAAATAAATTTCTCGTATAGGTAAAAGATCATCCGAACGTATCCAATAGCATATGACCATTTTAAAACAATAGGATCGATAATTTTAATAATAATATTTTATTAGGGTAATTATGCAATTTTCAATATTGTATGCGTGTGCGTTAATATAGCCAAAAGGACCTTGATTAGATGACCATAAAAAAATAAAAATATTCATAAAACCTTTTTATTCCGAATAAATCAGGGAATAAATTTAGTTCTTATCAATTTTGTCGTATCTTGCACCATTTACGACTTACACGCCAGTCTTTCTCCATAACACATATTTATTTGTATAAATGTATTGCCTAACCACATTTATTGCCCGTGCTGAATGTGGTATTTATGTTACGGACAAAGATGTAAAACCGGCCTTTGACAGTATTGGCCGGCCAATGACGTAAATATAACCTACCTAACCTAACCAACTTAAGTGGGCATTTACCTCATTAGCCGGCCAATACTGTCAAAGGCCGGTTTTACATCTTTGTCCGTAACATTTATATTTCAGTTGGTTCAATTTGTTCTCTCTTTCATTTCAGATTGTGGAAGAGTGTTTGAAGCTTGATAACCATGGCAAGTTCGTCCAACATCTGAAGTTTTCTTCATTTGGATCTTCCTCCCTCCACCAAAAAAATCAGACTTTCAACAGAATATAAACTGCGTATTTTGTGTCAAGTTAAAAGTAAATTACCCTTGTTAATCCATTGAACTTCGAAAACCTTTGCAGTGTTTGAAACAAAGAGAAGAATGGTTGGATCCAGTGTATATGCATATTAGTAGTAAAATCGCAAATCTAAGTGTACGACAGCTACAAGACTACAATGCAAATGGCACAAAGAACGTTACAAAAAATAACTGATACGGCAAACATGGAGCGAAGTAAAAGTGTTTCGAAGAAGGTAAGCGATGTGAAGCTAAGAATGATTTAGAAGCAAGTACCAGCAGTGACAAGGCAACATACACAGTAAGGTCGAAAACACCTACATATAACAAAAATAACTGTTTCTTTTGTGATGAAGGAGAGAAAAGCAAAGAGAGACTGTATTGTATAGCAACAGACCAAAGTGGCGAACGTCTTCAGTTAGCTGTCCAATTGTCTGATAGTGAAATATTGAAAGTACGCTTGAGTGACTGCACAGATTCTGGAGATGCCCATGCAAAAAACATCAAATATCACAAACAATGCTGGAACAAATATGTAGTGAATGTCACAAATATGTAGTGAGTGACCCAAATATCATTCTAAATTTGAAAGGTTTTCAATCCATCAGCGAGCAGCTGACGTCGAGTTCATATCGTCCCATAGTAGTTTTCTTCATGAAGGTAACGTCACGACAATGATGGGTATTGAGAATTTATACCGTAAAATATCAATAGATAATGGCGTTGACGAATCAAAGATAAAGTCTAGAAAACAAATTAAAGAACAATTAGAAGAGGAACTTGAAAGTGTTGGTATTGCTTTCAGTAAACCAAAGAGAGTGAACGAACCACAGCGCGTATCGCTAAAGGCTGCAGCTGATGTAAGTATTGCTATTGCTGAAGATGCATATGAAGACTTAAACAAAGACATGAAAATCCTCTTTGATGCATCTCAGATATTACGAAATTCTATTATGAAACCTGAGAAGTAGACTTTCACCGGGTCCCTTAAGAAAGAAGACATGGAAGAAGTCATTCCGAAACAAGTTTATCATTTTGGTGCATCGATGGTCAAATGGATATAAAATGTGAAAACAAGACAGATGCTCACGCGTCCAATAAGGCTCAGCGAGTCTCCCAAATGTTAATATATGAAATGTTGTCATTCCGCCAAGTGTCATCAGCGATCAATAAAAATGTTCGTGATGGACGGATATGCCAATGCAGGTAGCTGTGGGCTTACTGTCCACTCAGAAACAAGAAGAAAATTCCTAATTCAGTTTCTTCATGGTTTGGGAACTTCTATTGAGTATGGTAAAGTCCTCAGAATGGAAACTCAGATTGCGAGCGAAGTTATTAAATGTGTGGAAGCAAATGAGGGCGTATACGTACCACGAGACCTAGTTGCAGGGAGATTTATTTTCTGTGCAGCTGATAATATTGACTTCCAAGAAGACACTCCTTATGGTAAGAACACTCTCGACAGTATTGTAATGGCTGTGTATCAAGTAGAATCTGAGGCTGATACACACGAATCTATTGTACTCTCACAGCCACCGTCTCGACGTTCACTTGACACCATTCCGACGTTTCTTACTGAACTTTCGCACTGCAATATTTCAAGTTCCAAAAAAGTAAGTGTGCCCAAAATTCAGACTAGTGTTGACTATAAAGAAAGAAATCAAGAAGTTATGGATTGCAGCAAGCTGGGAGATCTCGTATGGATAATGGCCAATGTTAGTGTTATTAACAGATGTTCTGAAATTACAAGTCATTCTGACACTAATAATGACAAAAATGAAAATGCTGATGAGAGTGACAGCGGCATTTTCTCAAAAGCTGTTTTTATTCCGACGTGGTCCGCATATCAATCCTTAGTGAACCAGACAATGCAGAAAATGAGAGTTTGTGTGCTTCCTCTCATAGACAATAGCCCAACAACGATTTCGACACAGTTAACGTGCGTGGAAAGGTTGGAAAGAGCGACAAACGCCATTGCAGGTTCAGATTAAAAAACTGTTGTACCTTTGACTTTTGACTTTGGTCTTTATAAACCAGTTTTACATTTAGCAATGGCCAAACTAGATCTGTCTAAACATTGGATACTGAGACCAGGGAATTGCACACAATAATGGCAATGCTCAGAGCAATAGGTACCTTTGTAGATGGTACAGGACTTGAGCGCACCTTAGGTGATTTATATAGTGACGCAGTTATGTCACAAATCCTAGCAGGAAAGCATGTATGACGAGGAGATGAAGCACATACAACACTTCTACTTGCCTTATGTAAATGCTATACTGACTTGTTTCTTACCTATCATGAAGATATAAAAGATGAAATTGACACTAATATCAATAGTTGATTCTCGTCTTGCAGACAAACAACGTTAAATATATTAATTCAGTTCACAAACAGACTGTTTTTGCCCTAAAAAACTTGAACATTCTGTCGAAAATGGAACAGTTTGATAATAGTGAAGGAGACCGCAAACCAACCTTCAAAGTTGCTCGCCAATACATGGAAATGGTTGGAACTATGTTGAGTTACATACGATCTGTAAGAACTGGTAATTGGGAGGTACATCTAGCTACATTAGAAGATTTTGTCAAATATTTCTTTGCTCTTGATTTAAGAAACTATGCTTGGTATTTAGCTAATATAAGACAGATATAAAAGACAAACCCGAATATCTGGGAAGAGTTTATGAAAGGAACTGGGTAGTAAACAAGAGTAGCATACCATTTTGTGCTTTGGCTACAGACGAGGCTCTAGAACAACAAAATAGGGCAATGAAGGTAGCTGGAGGTCTTGTAAATATTACTCAAACGAAAAGTGCACTGGCAAGGTTTTTTGATCGCTCCTGAACTATCAAGGCTAGCCAAAGAAGCAGAAGATTTAACAAGGATGATAGAATATCGTGAATTACATCATCACCAACTTACAACATCAAAGTCGAACCGCCAATATTCTGACGTGGTAACAGTTCTCAATGCCGTGAATAATTCAACGCACCCAATGTCATACGATGGTAACGACCTTATCAATATCAGCACAAAGGCTGTTTTAGAGGAGACATCCGAATTGATGCAACAAGAATGCCAGTGTTTGGGAAATAATTGTACGCCACCTTCAAAACTGAGCGAATTGAGTCTGACCAAACGTATTTCTGGGCGAGGGTAAAGCAAGTAAAATTGAAATTGTGTAAAACTGCTTCCAAGTGTGCCAACAAAAGTGGGAGATACAATTGTACAGCTAAACGCAGATCGATCACTTTTTACACGATTGCTGGTTGTGTCAAGGACTAGACAGGATATCAATCTAAAGGAATCACTGGGAACTTACGAATTTTCTGCTGTTCCACGATCAATGTTCGCCTTAGACCGTACACAGTTAATGTGTGGCAATAAATCTAGACTGATGAAAATACTGGCAGATCATGTGGCTACTAGTGAAGTAGAGCGAGACAATACTAATAACCTGCATCAACTAGAAAACCAGAATGCTACTTCAATTCTTTGTTCAGTAGCGGTTCTTGATGGTATGGCAGAGGTACAAGCCATGAAAAAGCACCTACTGTTAAAACCTGTAGTGATCTTGCAACCGAATTTAACAGGAAACTGGAATATACACTATCACGTTATGACGAAACCCACTTGGTCTTCGACACATACAGAGAAGATTCACTGACATCTTCTATGCGCAAGAAAAGAACTGGCAACACACACCCCATTAACTACAAGATTAGTGACACAACGTTCATTGGAAACACTCCTATGAAGTTATTATTATCTCATATTAAGACTGTAATGATCCTGCAGATCCTTCCTGAAAATTTAAATCCTTGTCAATAAATTCCTCCAAACTTATTTCCTATTTTCTTCCACAACTGCATTTATATGATTTAAAACATATTATCAGTTGTTCCCTCTCCCACTCTACCCGCTATCTTCCCAAAATCCCTATATAAACACTGCCTTCACATTCAACCAAACACACTTGACACTTTGCGTTCATAATTTACTTTCCTTTTATAAATTAGTATTCCAGTATTATTGCTCAGATCCTGAATTCTCCTTATTACCTCATTTCCTTAATTAGTTATACGTTATTAGTATACTAATCCTATATTCATCCTGCCTGAACCTGCCTGATTCATTAATCCTGCATTACATTCTTTCCTACCATCCACCTATTACATTCATCTACCCTGACACCGATTCCTGTGCCTATCCCATCCCTTATACGTATACCAACTTATTGTGGGTCCTGGCCCCGATTTGGGTATACGTAAAGAAGTTGTTTGTGTGAAATCAGACGGAGGGCCTGTACACCCCGAATGGTTATGCACAACTAACTACCCTGTTGCATCATTATCCTTATCAACCAAACAAGATATTTATCACTATCAACTTGTTGAAGGTGTAAGCCGCGACAAGGATAGGGTAGACATCCTAGAGATTATAGAGGAGTGACGGTGGTATTGCCCCGAAACATCCTCTACAACCACGAGCAAGGTTATTCCTTAAATTGCCCTTTGACGGTTTAGGCTTGTGCCCCGAAAAGGATTTCCTAACCACCACTATTCAGCCTCTTTCCCTGTATCTTCTCACATAAATCACGTCGCCATCCCTACAATAAATTCTCCTTGCTACCCTCACATTCACACCAGTTTACCTTTGATCTTTTAACCACCTGTGCATAGAATCACCACCTACAAAATCACTCACCCACCACCTTTATTTATCCCTACATAATAACCATTCCCTCAAGTAAACCGTTTATTGCCGACCTAAACAACCCTTGTTTACTTTTAAATAATAGTGTGACCTTACATTGTATTTAAATCAGATTTCCTACTTACCCCTTGCATAATCACCTCCTGATTGCCGTACTCAAGCAGTTCACATTAATTATACAGTATCACTTATAATTAACGAAACACACACATTCACCGGTACCACACGTTTTAAACATCTGTTTTAGAATTGAAAATACCACCATTACAGGAAGGTTGGGAACCGAACTAGACCATAGGCGTAGGCGATTTTTAAAAGAAAACCGCAAGAATATTTGCACATATTTTTAATAGTTTTGTACTGCATTATATAGCCAGTTAATTTCAGTTTATATATTTATTTGTTTTATATTAGAATTTATATTATAATTTCCGTTTTGATATGTAAATAAACCTTTCATGTATGAAATGCTGTAAAACATTGGATAGGCAACCCAACCTGCATCTAGGTATACATCTTAGTAGGACCCCCTTTTATGAGAAAGTTCTCATGTTCAAAATTAGAGTTTTACAAGTTGTGAAAAGGACAAACACAACCAATAAGGACCGGTAGCTGCTACCAGAACCGGGAAGCAGTACAAGACCAAAGATGAGTTAACAGCGTACTTATCGGAGAAAGCAATACAGTATGCAACTGAAAGAAATAAGTGTTTATTTGTTTCTTGAGGAAACAGCAAAGTCTTCAATGGGAATTGGAGCGGATGAACTGAAAAGCAATCATGAGGAGGCAGATTCGAACATAATTTTGCATTCCATATTCGCCTGTCGTCGCGGTGCTACACAGCTTCATATTTACTCACCTAATACAGATATCTTCATTTTTGCTTTGTGGTTTTCCAAATTCTTTCCACTGGACACTGTGTTTGTAATTGAGTTGGTCAAAATCAAAGAATGATAAATCTCGGCAAAATAACTTATTCCTTGGACCGAAAAAAACTTCAGCGTTATTAGGCCTGCGTGCATTATCTGGAAGTGACATCACAGGAACACTGGCAAAGAAAGCAAACACCTCCTTTTGGAAGGTCTTCAGTAAAGCAGAAGATGACATTCTCGAAGCTTTAAGCAAACTTGGAAGCTTAGCAACATTTCTTGATGAAGATAGACTGTTAATAAAAAAGTTCGTATGCCAAGTATATGAAGAAATGTGTGACAACTGCGATGACCACACAAAACGTGAAGATTCATCAGAGGACTCAGATAGTGATCCTACATTGTTTTAAAGAGGATAATAATAAAGTCTGATAAAATGATGTGTTACATCAATATACTTACTACAAATTGTATGTATTATTTATTATTAGTTATTATTAAAGTTATTGTGAGTAAATAGCAGCAGAACCATTATTTCTTATCCCATTATAAAAACCAATAGCAACATTATCTTGAGCTGATAGTGGCAAAAATAATGGATCATAACTCACGAATGGCACAAGATACGACAAAATTGATAAGAACTAAATTTGTTCCCTGATTTATGCAGAATAAAAAAGGTTCTATGCATATTTTACTATGAGCACTCTGAACGGAGTTATTAATGATTTATTGAATAAGTGTCTTGAATGGCGGCCATCTTGGATGTATGACGTCACAAAAACAAAACAGCGCAAACACCCGGTACTACACTATTACGGAACTTATAATAAAGAGATTCCACATAGTCGCACCTTCCCTTCACAAAAAATCCCACGGACTAGGTAAATATGCATTATGCTCCTCAACTAATACCTTTGTAGTTATTCTTGATACCTAGAGCTCTCTTAAACGTCCTCAATAGTAATTTTTTAATGTGAATCATACGATCTCACTTTAAAGTTTAACAATATTTAAAAAATAGGACACAATTAGAAATTAAAAGTGGCAGTAAAAAATTATAATACAAATAATATACATAATAATAAAAAAAACATTTTCGTCATGGTTTTATTCGTGGTTGATGATCGGTATAATCAATAAATATAAAATTAATTTAATTATAGCTCACAAAAGAAAATAGAATGCGAATAACTACACTACACTAATGTTTACACTTTCTATGAATTTAATAATGTGATAACATCAGTATAATATTGCACAAAATTAAATGTTATCTCAAATGCAATGGTGTAGTAAATAAGGTAAATTGATTCCAGAACGAAAAATGAGTTAAGGGAATTCCAAAAATTGAAAAATATAAACATAGCTAACCTACATGAACTGTGACGAAATTGGTGCCTAACTAAATAATCACATTGGTCACATTTATTTTTAAACCTTAATGTACTGCTTGACGTTTTTTTAAATACTTTTTTCAAATTTATTGTAAAATCACACTGGTGACAATTGTATTTATTGCTCGCATGCATTCGTACATGGATCAATTAAGTTAGATGCGTATACAGGGTGACCCAATTGTTCGTGGGTGGAAGATTGTGGGTTTATTAAGGGTGATTTATATCAAAGTTGCATTTTTTTCAATGGAACCCCCTGTATATTACTGCATATTTGGATTCCTTGGTCAATTCTAGTGCGACTTTATATATCACATATGGTACCTAAAATGAATCGTTTAACCGTAATTCGTCATTTTTACAAATAGTAGAAGTCTGAAAAAAATTTAATATCTCTGTGATATGAAATGTTACTAGACATGAAATGTACTAGCGTAGACAGGACGGTCAAATCCGAATTCTTCTTGTGTTTAGAGAAATTACTTTGTCAATTTAGAAAATTTCAATCAATGGAAACTTGATTTTTTCAAATGGAACGACCATTGTTTCATTTTTGCATCAAATTAGAAATTTTTTTACCTTTCTAACGGTATAAATTAGTCTGTATCTATAATCGTTAGATTTCTTTTAATTTCACAATTTCTGATTGATGTATTTTATAACTTTTAGTTTGTACTATCTAGTAACTCATGGAAAGTAAACAAAAACGATTCACATTATAAAACATTATTAATTAAGTAGAAAAATACATAAACACAAAAAACAAAATTACGAGCTAAAATAAAATAAAATAATTTTAATAAATGTTTAAAATCTCTACCACCTGTTCTAAGCAAATTTTAATTCTGCGACGAAAATAATTTTTAACCCAATTTCACATTACTGGGTTAATAGTTGTAAAAACGTTTAGGATTCTATTTTTCATATCTTCAGCAGTGGTTGGTAGTTTTAGCATACTTTTTCCTTGACGCACCCCCACAAAAAGAAATCAAGCGGGAAATATCTAGAGATCTCGCTGGCCATCGAGTTGGTCCATCCCCTCCTACCCGCTTTTCAACAAATGCATTATTCAGCCATTCACTTACTACACTGGAGCGGTGTGAAAATGCATGTCCCTAATTTGAGCGAGTACAAATTTTAATTTAGAATACCGTCGAAGAAAAAGGGACCAACAACTGAAGTACCGAATATGCCTGCCCAAACATTAATCGGCCATTTCTCTTGGCTATGAACTCGGAAATTGTGAGGGTTTTAATCTGAGTAATAATGAAAATTGCGCTGGTTAACAAATTACGGTGCATCTGTAAACATGATCTTTTCCAAAAATTGTACATTTTCATTTAACTTTAGTTCTACCCAATTGCTAAGATTAATCCTGTTTTGAAAATCGGTCTCCTTATTAGAATACAGTTTTTATGACAGGGAACAAGTTCCCGTCTTACAATACTAGGACCCCTTATTAAAATGAAAGCCTCATTAGGTCACAATCTGTAGATTGGAATCAAAAGAAATGTAATAATAATTTTAATTTTTTTTTTTATGTTTGTGGACCGGAACTGGCTAAATTTGGCCTATCGTGCTAAACCACCCAGAAACAGTTAGGAGGATGGATAGAGGGATAATAAATTGCCAATAGACGCCTATGAACAACTACATTCTATTTTTCTCATATCATAAGTGAGAGGAAAACAGGAATTAGGGAGATCCTTTCCAGAGTTTAGAAGCCCTGTAGAAAAATGTGGATTGCGCCCGTTTGGTACGACAGTGGAGATTTGTACTGCATACTGATGATGTGAATGAGCGAACCGAGTGTTTCTCGAAAAGATAGCCCGAGATGGTATCAAAGAATATAATTCAGCAGCACAATAACCGTTGTACTAACGATAATACAAAGAAAGAATTGAAACCATCCTTCTATGCTCAAGGGACTGTATGTGAGAACTTAAGGACGGGTCATTTAAAAGCCTAATCACTCTCTTTTGAATACGATCAACGATATCGAGAGCGTATTGGGGAGCACTAACCCAGAGGTGAGAATTATATTCCAGATGAGGCCGAATTTGGGCCTTATACAGCAGAAGGAGTTGTCGAGAGGTAAAGTACTGCTTAGATCTGTACAAAAAGCCTATTTTACGAGCAGCTGTTTTGGTAGCTGACAGAAGATGGTCAACCCATGAGAGCTTTGAAGATACAGTCATACCCAACAGAGTAATAGAGTCTGAAAACTTAAGAACTGGGCCATTCATACTTACAACAGGAAATGATCGATATTTTCTGGCGGAGATAAGGCAACACTGAGTTTTGTTAGCATTAAATTTAACTAGATTATTGCTTCCCCATTCGAGAATACGTTGAATGTCTTTGTTGATTGAATTTGCCATTTCAGCTTTAATTTCTTGATTTAACATAGAAGGTAGATTATCACTACGAGTAGACTGAGATGAACTGCAGTGAAAAGTGCTATCGTCAGCAAAGCAACGGATGGGGTTAGTTGATGAGCGCATCATTTAACCCAAACGAGGTGAGTTTGGTAAGTAAACACTTATGCCAAATTTGGTCAAATGCCTTTGAGATATCTAAAGCGACTACAACTGTTTCACCGGACTGCTCTACTGTATTGTTCCAAACTTGGGTCACATATGAAAGAAGATCGCCTGTTGAACGACTTTGCCTAAACCCATATTGGTGGTCACTAAGGAGTTTGTTAGTTTCAAAGAACGTGAGCAGTTGCTGATTGATGGATTTTTCCATGATTTTAGACAAAATGGAAGTGATGGCAATTGGTCGGTAGTTTGAGGGATCGGTCTTATCGCCTTTTTTGGGAATAGGTTGAACATTTGTTAACTTCCATGATGAAGGGAATTCCCCAGAAGACATAGAGATCGTATAGAGCTTAGATAGGACTGGTACTAGTTCGGGGGAACATTTATTTAAGACAATAGCTGGGATACCGTCTGGGCCAGTCGCCTTATTGAGATCAAGCCTACTGATGATCGATTCCAAGAGCTTGCACCGAACATGAATTGGTTTCATAGCGTATGAAGAAGAGTTGACTAGATGCACTTCTTTTCCAGAATCATTGAGACAGGAGTTTGATGCAAACAAATCCACAAAAACATTGGCTTTGTCTACAGAATCAGCAACTACCGATCCGTTAATAGACGTCAGGGGGGGGGGGGGGAAATGAAGATGTTCCAAAGTTTTTACTAATGAATTTAGCTAAAGACCAAAATTTACGACTGCCTAAAGGAGATGTAGCTAGTTCATTGAATTTTCGTTGTTCGAACAACTTTTTAGTTTTAGTGATTTCACTTTTGCAGATATTTCTAGCACCAACGTATTCTACATGACTGTCGACCGATTTATTAGATTTCCATTTAATGTAATATTTATTTTTTAAAGATATTGCACCAGCACAAGCCTTATTGAACCAGGGTTGGGAACGTGAATGACCTATACGGTAATGTATAACTCCATCCCCATGAGGATGACTTCAGATACTGAAAGAGCGATGTCCGAAGAAGAGGACGACTTAAAACAATATTCACGCCATGGAAAGGTTGCAAAGAAATCCCGTAAATTACTCCATCGAGCTGACTTGAAACACCACAAGGTTCTATCGGTTTTGCGAACAACAGTGGAATTAGGTACAGTAGAAATGATTTCTATTAGGCAACGGTCGGAAAGACCTAAAGGCAAAAGAACGGAAGTTTTATAAACAAGAGGGTTTGATGTAAAAAAGAGATCTAGAAGATGTGGAGTATGGTTAGGGTTATCGGGGATTCTTGTGGGTTCGGAAATCATTTGTGTGAGATCACATGAAATCGCAAATGTTTCTGCACTATGACCAGCGCGATTTGTAGTAGATGAAAACTGAAGCCAATTAGAGTTATGAACATTGAAATCGCTTACAATTGAGATATCGCAAGATGGAAACTAACGCAGGAGATAGTCAACTACTAAGGTAATCGAAGAAGTCTTGAAAGTTACTGTCATTAGGAGACCTATAAATGCAACAGTAGAATTTCACAAAATTAGGACCAGAATGTTTAAACCAAATCACGTTAAAATTTTTATTTTCTGAGGAAGAAACCCTCTTGCAAGCAATTCTGTCCTTGATGTAGGCACATACGCCTCCTTTATATCGAAAGTTAGAGTGAAGGTGGTATTGAGGAAATTGCAAGTCGGGTGACTCGGAGCTTTCAGAGGAGACTTGTGTTTCAGATAGAAACAAAATATCAGGTTGTAATTGTTCAAGATGTTGGTGAATAGCATTAAGATTAGACCTGATACCGCGGATGTTTCAGTAGTGAATCAGAAAGTTGTTACTTTCGATGACCGAGGTCGCTTGGGCCCTGCCCTCCCAGACATCCGAATGGGGCAGGATTTTACGTCCGGAATTTATTACGCTAGAAACCACAGCCATCTTATTTTTTAATTTGGGACTTTTAATCCGATAGGAAGACAATGAGGGCTAGAAGGAAGGATAAGGATGATAATAGATTAAGGATGATGGAAAAGGTGACCGGCACCCTTTATCGACCTCAGAAAATCAGAGACCCAATATTAAGGAGCCCATGGTAAGGGTGCTGGTACCTCCCCGGTTGGCATGGAGTATACATGCCTACCACCTGTGGAATAATAATAATAATAATAATAACAATTATGCAATCTCCTTTGATAAAAACAACCCTAATAAATATTAATAAACACAGATTACATAACATCTTTTTATTCTCAGGTGAAAAAAAAATACGATCCCCACGTGGGCATATATAAAAAGTGAAAGTTAAGGTGCCCCAAGGGTTACGTCACCAAAAAAATAAAATGACGGCTAAAGGTGCCCGTGTACTACTCTTTGCTTATGTCAGTGGTACAGAAACTTTAAATACGGAAAAGTTATACAGAGAACTTCACGTTGAGCGGAAAGCGATTTTTCCAACATTTATAGTCGAAATGTTCGTTGATCATTTATTTCAAGTTACTCTCAACACCATGTGCGGTTACTTAGGTGAATGCTGGGGCAGTATTTTCCCCCGTAGAACCCTAATCCGTTCCTTCCGATTCTATCCTGACCACGCACACCCTTAATCCTACCATGCATATATACGTAATGTATGTATGTATGATGGGAATCCATGATTGTGGCTGAAGGAGTTCGGAAAGCTCAAGCAGCCCATCTCCCCCTTGGGAAGGGAATGAAATACGTGGCTCCTTCCCTTTTTTTTTCAAACGTGGGCTAAAAGTCTTCCAAGTATCATATTTTACACAATAATGTACTACCTACATAACAGATTTAAATGAAACGAGTGCCTCTTGATCGTCACGTTCCCGTTCAAAATAATTATGCACGTTCATAATTACCAGCTCCGCTTGAAATTTAAGGTGCTTATTACATAGCATATCTAAGACTCTACAAGTTGTAGATAGATCTGCAAAGAACTGTTTTTTTTATAAAAAGTAAAGCAAAAACGCATTGAAGGTGGTAGGCATGTATACTCCATGCCAGCCGGGGAGGTACCACCACCCTTACCATGGGCTCTTTAACATTGGGTCTCCGATTTTCTGAGCTCGGTAAGGGCTGCCGGTTACCTTTTCCATTATCCTTAATCTGTTCTCATCCTTATTCTTCCTTCTCGTCCTCACTGTCTTTCTATCGGATTAAAAGTTCCAAATTAAAAAATAAGATGGCTGTGGTTTCTAGGGTTATCAATTCCGGACGTAAAATCCTGCCCCATTCGGATGTCCGGGAAGGCAGGGCCCAAGGACCTCGGTCATCGAAAGTATCAACTTTCTAATGCACTACTGCAACATCCGCGGCATCAGGTCTAATTTTAATGCTATTCATCAACATCTTGAACAATTACAACCTGTTTTTATCTGAAACACAAGTCTCCTCTGAAAGCTTCGAGTCACCCGACTAGCAATTTCCTCAATAACATTTGTTATTTCATGTGATCTCCCACAAATGATTTCTGAACCCACAAGAATCCCCGATAACCCTAATCATACTCCACATCTTCTAGATCTCTTTTTTACATCAAACCCTCTTGTTTATAAAACTTCCGTTCTTTTGCCTTTAGGTCTTTCCGACCGTTGCCTAATAGAAATCATTTCTACTGTACCTAAGTCCACTGTTGTTCGCAAAACCGATAGAACCTTGTTGTGTTTCAAGTCAGCTCGATGGAGTAATTTACGGGATTTCTTTGCAACCTTTCCATGGCGTGAATATTGTTTTAACACGTATTCTTCTTCGGACATCGCTCTTTCAGTTTCTGAAGTCATCCTCATGGGAATGGAGTTATACATTCCCAAAAAACAGTACCGTATTGGCCATTCACGTCCCCAACCCTGGTTCAATAAGGCTTGTGCTAATGCAATATCTTTAAAAAATAAATATTACATTAAATGGAAATCTAATAAATCGGTCGACAGTCATGTAGAATACGTTGGTGCTAGAAATGTCTGCAAAAGTGAAATCACTAAAACTAAAAAGTTGTTCGAACAACGAAAATGCAATGAACTAGCTACATCTCCTTTAGGCAGTCGTAAATTTTGGTCTTTAGCTAAAGCCATTAATAAAAACTTTGGAACACCATTTCCCCCCCCTGACGTCTATTGACGGATCGGTAGTTGCTGATTCTGCAGACAAAGCCAATGTTTTTATGGATTTGTTTGCATCAAACTCGTGTCTCAATGATTATGGAAAAGATGTGGCCCTAGTCAACTCTTCTTCATACGCTATGAAACCAATTCATTTTCGGTACAAGCTCTTGGAATCGATCATCAGTAGACTTGATCTCAATAAGGCGACTGTCCCAGACGGTATCCCAGCTATTGCCTTAAATAAATGTTCCCCGAACTAGTACCAGTCCTATCTAAGCTTTATACGATCTCTATGTCTTCTGGAAAATTCCCTTCATCATGGAAGTTAGCAAAGGTTCAACCTATTCCTAAAAAAGGCGATAAAACCGATCCCTCAATCATGGAAAAAGCCATCAATCAGCAACTGCTCACGTTCCTTGAAACTAACAAACTCCTTAGTGACCACCAATATGGGTTTAGGCAAAGTCGTTCAACAGGTGATCTTCTTTCATATGTGACCCAAGTTTGGAACAATACAGTAGAGCAGTCCGGTGAAACAGTTGTAGTCGCTTTAGATATCTCAAAGGCATTTGACCAAATTTGGCATAAGTGTTTACTTGCCAAACTCACCTCGTTTGGGTTAAATGATATGCTCATCAACTGGGTTTCTAGTTTCCTTGATAAAAGACGAATACGTGTCGTAGTTGATGGCTTTTTTTCAAAAGAAGTGAGTATTAACGCGGGCGTACCACAGGGATCCGTTATAGCTTCTACACGTTTTCTGCTGTACATAAATGACCCCATTTCTTCAACAACACCCCATCCATTGCTTTGCTGACGATAGCACTCTTCGCTGTAGTTCATCTCGGTCTACGCATAGTAATAATCCACATTCTATGGCAAATCAAGAAATTAAAACTGAAATGGCAAATTCAATCAACAAAGACATTCAACGTATTCTTGAATGGGGAAGCAATAATCTAGTTAAATTTAATGCTAACAAAACCCAGTGTTGCCTTGTGTCCGCCAAAAAAGATCGATCATTTCCTGTTGTAAGTATGAATGACCCAGTTCTAAGTTTTCAGACTCTATTACTCTGTTGGGTATGACTGTATCTTCAAATCTCTCATGGGTTGACCATCTTCTGTCAGCTACCAAAACAGCTGCTCGTAAAATAGGCTTTTTGTACAGATCTAAGCAGTACTTTAGTTCTCGACAACTCCTTCTGCTGTATAAGGCCCAAATTCGGCCTCATCTGGAATATAATTCTCACCTCTGGGTTAGTGCTCCCCAATACGCTCTCGATATCGTTGATGGTATTCAAAAGAGAGCGATTAGGCTTATAAATGGTCCGTCCTTAACTTCTGACATACAGTCCCTTGAGCATAGAAGGATGGTTTCAGTTCTTTCTTTGTATTATCGTTATTACAACGGCTATTGTGCTGCTGAATTATATTCTTTGATACCACCATTGCGAGAAACACTCGGTTCGCTCATTCACATCATCAGTATGCAGTACAAATCTCCACTTGTCGTACCAAACGGGCGCAATCCACATTTTGTCTACACGGCTTCTAAACTCTGGAATGATCTCCCTAGTTCCTGTTTTCCTCTCACTTATGATATGAGAAAATTTAGGGTAGCTGTTCATAGGCATCTATTGGCAATTCATTATCCCTCTATCCATCCTCCTAAGTGTTCCTGAGTGCTTTAGCATGATAGGCCAAATTTAGCCTGTTCAGGTCCACAATCATAAAAAAAACAAGAATTAAAAAAAAATGACAGGAGTGATAGATGCTGCTGCTTAATCACGATAGACGTTTTAGTGCGCTAATATGTATTGTACAGTAGATTTATGTTTTTAAGGCCATTCTTCTCTAATACATGTAGTTAAGAGAGAGCGAGAGAGAGAAAGATGGAGGCAAAATTATGTAATTTTATTACAGAGTTTTACATCGATGAATCAAACTTTAACAACAAATATAATAGTAACCAACCAAGAACTGTATTAAATCACAAAAGAATTTTATTTCAATACAAATGTCATAAAACGTGTGAATCGTGCTAGCGATACTAACCTAAGGTTGGTGATATAAAAAAAATTATGTTTACGATCTGACCCAGTAATATACACACAGTATAAAGTGACCAGTCGTAATCATAGTAAAATAGTGTTGTACATTTTAGTACTAATTAGTTCATCAACTTCAATAAAATTTTGCTAAAAATTTTTAGTGATAAACATTTCTGTAAAAGAATTCATATATTTACAAAATCTCTATATCGAAAACATAAATTTCTGAATAACAGATTTTAGTGCCTATCTATTCGTTCGATAGAAGCTTAAAAACGAATTACAAGTAGCGTGGAATGTAAAATTTTCTAAAAATAAAACATAGAATTTATACGGACAGTCCTTGAATACCGAAAACGTCATAATGCAAATGTTATGATATTACCGGAATTATGTAATGACATTAGTTACTTTTGTCAATACAGTATTTTTTTGTTACTTGTGAAAGTAAATTTATAATTTACACTCAAACATTAGATACGCCACTGAATTTAGATCATAATTTAATAATAAGTGCTGCCATCATTTATTGAATTTTTAAACAAATTTTACAGTTTTTATGTAATGGGACTGTTTCAAAGTTACAACTTCAAATAATTTGTATTACTACTTAATAATCGTTTGTACCTATTATATCTATTATGAAAAACTTTCGTTTACGATTTTACTTTGTGTATTTGAATATATACCTGTTTTATATTCAAATACTTTATACATATTTTCAGCTATTCTATTACATCTGGTTCTGACATCTAGTGGTAGAATTAATTTTCGTAATGAAAAAAGATTTTTAGTAATTTTAAGTTATTAATTTTTTTAAATAATAACCTTTTAAAAAAATATGCACACAAAATCCTATTTATAAAGCGTTGGTACTAAATAAAAATGCAAATAAAAATATAACTTAAATAAAAATATATAAATTACAAATGAAATCGTTAGATGGCGGAAGCAGTACAACTGTTAATTTTACGTTAAGGCCAAAGAGTGCATAATTGTTATGTATTGCTAAAACTACATTTCCTACAAAACAATGAGAATGTCTTTCTTAATAAAATTCTGATTGTTTAATTTAATGATACAGCCTATTAATTGATCATTCTTCAGAACTATACAGGGCAGTTTTTAGTCTAAATAAAAATATTGATCACAATTCACGATGGAAGTAGTGGGGAAATTTTAAGTTTGCGAAATAAATAATTAATTTATCAATTATTATAAGTATTGTTATGAACGAATAAGTTCAAAAGTAAGTATTAAATTAAAAAATATTATTAATATTATTAAATAGGTAAATAAATAAAAAGTTTAGTAGGTACAGGTCGTAGGTTCAAATCCTACTCGAGGTAAACTTTTTATTTATGTATTTAATAAAATTAATAATAATTTTTAATTTTTCAATTAATCGAGTTACAAGAAAATCGATTATTAAGGGATTAATAATTTTTGCAAGGCTAGTAAATTACTACGCTTATTAACTAAGAGAAACAGAATAACAGAAAATTGATTAAAGGAAATAACTGGTGTGGAACAACACATGACATTCGAACCTTTTTAAAAATAATGTTTTTATGACAAATATGCAACCTCTTTTATAATAAGTTCATTACGAAAATAGGCAACATTGACTAAACAAAAACAATTATTTATGAAAGATGGACGTTTAAAACCTCACGTCAGATAGACGTTAATAGACTTCCAAAGCCTTCTATAAAATACAGATAATACAATTTAAGCATTTTCATTTCTATTTAATTATGTTTTAGACTTAGTTTACTTTATATTAAGAAACTTTAGAAAGAAAAGTTATGTAAAATAAAATTTTCTCTAAAATATATGAATACATTATAAAATTAATCGTTATTCAGATATAGAAAAAAGTTGAACTAACTTAGGAAATTAATATAATAATAAAAACCGAAAGCTGCCCCTAAGAACCCCCCCCCCCCCCACCGCCGCTGTATTTCTTTCAAAATCTAATCAGCTCCAGGAGAAATGAAAAAAAGCTTAAATACGAAATATGAAGTACGTGCATGTTGTCGTCCTGAATTTATAGTGGATAATAACATATATCCACACACGCACACACGCACACAAACGGACACACGCACACAGACACAGACGGACACACGCAAACAGGCACACACGCACACACACACACACACACACACACACACACACACGCACACACAAACACGCACACACACACACACACACACACACAACACACACACGACACAGCACAACGACACACACACACACCACACACACAACACACCACACACACACGACACACGACACGCACACATACACACACACACACACACACACACACACACACACACACACACACACACACACACCACACACGCACACACAGCACACACGCACATACGCACACCACCACACACACACACACACACACACACACACACACACACACACACGACCACACGCACACACACACACGCACACACGCAAACACGCACACAACACACGCACACGACGCACACACGACAGCGCACAACCACATATGTATATGTAGGTTGGAAGTAAAATCCTCCAATATTATCTGAGACTAGATAAACCCTTAACGTTTGTGATGCTTAACTGTTTCTTGTCCGAGGTCTTTTTTAATTCTTTAGTTAAGTTAAGAAAACGAAATTATAGAAGTCATGGTACTCATAGATACAAATGCAGAGATGAAACATACTTATTTTTACTTAGTGTTCTGTAGAATGGTAAGTTCACTTACGCACCATGTTTTTTTTAACAACCATAACAATCATAAAGATATAAGCATAGTCATGGCACATTGATAGGACGAAAAGGGGTAGTTTGATTTGTAAACTATTCCACTTGGAATACAACGTTAACGTTTGTTAAGGCAATTAAAGCGAAGAGCAGGAGAGAGTGTTGAACAATAGATTTGGGATAAAAAGGATAAACCTTAAGATAAAATAATGCTAAAATTAGAAGAGAATTTGAAACATTAGCGATTTAAATAGTTTTAAGGGCTCGAGAAACAGGGAGGTTTTCTTATTCTGAATACCATATCACATTCAAAAGATGCAAGAATTGTTACCGGAAGATTTGAATAAACCAGTGAATTTCTGTCAGTTTATTTTGCATCAAGACACTAATTTTTAAAAGAAAATTCTCTTTACTGATGCAGCTTGTTTCTCTCGGAGAGGTGTTACAAATTTACATAACTATCAGGAGTATTCCGGCATAAAACTTTATTCAGTAACTTCTCGACATTTCCAACGCGAGTTTGTAATAATACTTGGATCGGTGTTTTGATTGGTATTTAATTGGTTCAATTATTTTACCGAATCGATTAAATGGCGAAACTTATTTAGAATTTCTCCAAAACACACCCTCTGATCTACTTGACGAGGTGCCAATACAACTCAGAGAGGAACATTAGTTTATGCACCAAAACTATATGGCTTACCAAATGTTCAGAAACCTAATGTTTTTGTCAGGTTAATTGCATCTACTACATATAACTTTGCGATACACCTTCCTTTTTTATTTCATCCTCATATAAAAAAAAACACCTCATCATATAAAAAATTCTACGCATTTCATTGAAAAAAAGCGTAATTTTAATATGCAAGAGATTATGCAAGAAGATGACGTTTTTCCCAAAGATATAACCATTCTGTTTTAGAATTTTCTTAACACTGCCTATATTCAGTGGAATAATATATTTTATGAACCACTTGATGGTGTAGCTATGGGAACCACCCTTAATCCAGTAGTAGATAACTTTTACATGGAAAAGTTTGAAACATTAGCTCAACAAGACGCGCCTAAAACACCTTTAATTCGTTGTAGATACGTTGATATTTTTGTAATTTGGAGACATAGAGAAGAAGTATTAAATGAGTATTTAGATTTTATAAATGGTATCCACGCATTTAGTTTACTATGGAAAAAGAATCTAATCAGGGCCGGCAATAGGTCGATGCAACCGGTGCCCCGGCACCGGGCGCCAATTTTTGAGGTGCCATTTTGATTGACAGAATGCATATTTTTTGAGACACATTTTATTTAGGAATATACGTAAGAATAAGCACTTGCTTCCAAATTACAATTTTTTTTAATTATCAAAATTTGGAATTTTAGGTAGCAAATTCTTTGTTTACGGATATAGCAATTTTTTATTTGTAAAGAGTATTGATTGATAAGTGAATTTTGATCTAAAAATATTATTGACGTGTGACATCCGCACACACCTAACAACGCGACTACTATTATTAATTTTTTTTATTTAAAGAAACACAGGGTTATTACAAATGATGTTCGTGATTTCAAGTGTACATAAATCTGATTTTATTTATCATAAAAAAAATAAAATGATTACATTTCAAGAAAAACTCAAAAAGTTTCATCCCAAGTGTCAAGAATTGTAAATATTCGATATGGGAACCCCTTTTGATATGACAGATGTCAATCCTGTAATCAAGCTCTTGCCATACTTTGTTAAGAGTGTCTTGGTCAATTGTTTCGATGGCTCAGATAATCCGATGTTGAATCTCAGGTATGCTTTCTGATAATGGTGGTGCATACACTTTATCTTTGATGTATCCCCACAGGAAAACACACTAGGGGGCGATGTCCGGAGATTTTTGAGGCTAGCTCAAGAGTGCACCATCATTTGGACCAGCACGTCCGAGTTCGAAGGTCAGTCCTAACATCCAAGTGGTAATGTGGAGATGCGCGTTTAATTGCAGAATGAAATTTGGGGATTCTTGTTCTAATTGCGGTAAAAGCCATTCCGTCATCATGCCCAAGAAAATAGGCCCGTATACTTTGTTGTAAGTGATAACACAAAACTAACTTTTGCAGAATCGCGCAAGTGCTCGATGTAGGTGTGTGGGTTCTCCGCGCCATATATTCGGACATTATGTCTGCTCACTTTACCACACAAGTGGAATGTGGCTTCATCACTAAAGACTAAACATTTTTCATCAAGGCCTGCATATTCTCACAAAAAGAAAGTCTTAGAACTTTGCCAAGCTGAAGTTTGTAAGGCTTGAAATTTATACGTTTACGTAAAATTTTCCAAACTATTGTTTGTGGTATACCAAGCTGCTAGGAGGATCTTCATTAAATTTGGTTCTAAAGTGACGTTGCACACTAATAACTGATATGTTGATAATCCAACACACAAAATGATTTTCTGACTTCAAATTCAGCCATTACACAATTGACAACAATTGACTTTATCAAACAACTGATACGTACCTAAACCCATGTAAACAAAACTTTTCTTTCCAGTGTTACCAACTGAACTGGTCTTAACACAGATTAATCCAGTAATATTTTTAATTGAAATCGAGAACATCATTTGTAATAACACTGTATTTAAAATGTATTTTCTCCTCCACTTTTAAGCTTGTAAAGAAGTAAATAGTCACCTCAAATAAAAAAAAATATCTCCTGAGGTAGGAGTTCCATAAAATGTAAAGATACAGTATTTTTCTTTATGGTTCACGTACTCATACTACAATTGAAATCGTTTTGTGTTTAGGTGGGAATTGAAATAACAGTTACACATAATAAAATACTTATCTTTTTTTGGTTTTTTAATGGTGTATAACAATTTTGTCAAAGTTGAAAAATTAAAAAATTATGTTTTAATTTTTCAACTTTGACAAAATTGTTTACATCTTTAACAATTTGAACAGATATTACTACTGACGAAGATAACTGTAAGTGTTATCGAAACGTTTAGATTGTATAATTTAAAATACACCATTAAAAACCCAAAAAAAAAAAAATTTATTATATGTGATAATGGTGAAAGTTTAGATTTTCATATAACAGTTACACATAGTTTAGCTACTGACTTTAATAGTATTTACGGTGATTGAGCATTAAAATATTTGTTAATAATTTTTTGTATATTTTAGAATGTCAGATGGGCGCAAAAACTTTCTGATGCCCAGCACAAAAGAAAAAGGTCAGTAAAGCAATCACAAATTGATAAATAGGATGGGAGTTTACTGAACTACCTGTGAACTAACAAGAAAGAGGCCGAGAATCCAGTCATCCCAAGCTGAAGCAGACTGAAACTTAAATTACTATGCTACTGTATATCAGGTAACTGTAACAGATACTGACAATAAACTAGAAGAACCTACTCTGGGAACATACAAAGAAAAGTTGAGAATCCAGTCATCCCAAGCTGAAGCAGACTCAAACTTAAATTACAATGCTACTGTATATCAGGTATCTGTAACAGATAAGGACATAAACTAGAAGAACCTAGTCTGGGAACTTCTAAAGAAAATATACATATATGGTTACCTTAGATTCCGATCCAGAATCTTGGCCACCGTTTGTCAGACGCTGAGAGATGCTTTTCAGTAAAAGAGGTGCCACCTAAACCATTAAAGGACTATAAGTATTCAGTTGATAACAGCGGTCGAAAATTCAGCAAACGGAAAACGGAAAGAAAGTACTGCGAAACGGGTTAGTCTCTTCCATTACAAAAACTGTGTGTATTGTTTTGCTGTAAACTTTTTAGTGGCTCTTTGAGTTCTTTTTCCACGGAATGATTTACATGTTGGAGGAACCTCAGTGACACTTGAAAAGAACGTGAGTACTCGCATTCAATCTCAAATGTCTTGGATTGAATTTAGTCAGTCATGACAACCTTCTAAAACTGTTGATAATGAGTCACGAAGGGTTATTGCTACAGGAGGAAATACCGATATGAGGTGGTTCTTCGTATTGTATCAATACTAAAAATGCTTGCTCAAAATTATTTGGCCACTAGGGGTACATCTCATAATTAAGAAGAGATGAAGGAGCTTGGAAATTCAAGAAATCATTCAATTGCGTTTGAATGCTCGTGTATGGCTTTTTTCAGATTTACTTTCAAAAGTGTCCTTAAGAATGTAGCATTCCGTTTTTTCTAATAGTCTCTCAATAGCACTGTGTAGCATCAACTTCTTATGCACAGGAGTTACCTGGAACGGAATATTTAAAAGTTATTGTTTCCAGTTGGTTTTTGTTCTCCGACAGAAATAACAGTAAGTGGCGATTTTGAGCTACACAACGGTCCCTCTATAGTGTAATCTCAGATAAATGGGAATGATCTTCCAAAACCCTGGACAGGATTTTTAAAAGAGCACTAGCCATGCCATTTCCTTTGAACATTAATCTTGATTTGTGAGAGAGAGGCGACTGTTAGGTTGTATACAGATAGTTTGCTCTTGTAAAAATTGTACTTTCGGACAAGCCCAGACGTTTTGAAGCTCAAAGCAAACAACCGCCTTTTTTGTCTTCTCTATCAATCTTTCTTTGTGTAATTATCTCGCGTTTCATCATCTACCTCTCTCTTTGGAGTTTGAAAGAAAATATTAAGCTCTGTACAAAAAATATGCCTGTATTGAAATTGCTTCACTGGAACTTCACCTTTTTCTTCCACATACGCTTTATAAAGTTCATACAGTTTTACAATATTTAAACTTGATTCCAAATACTGTATTTCAGTATTAGCTCGACAATAACGGCTATCGATCGTAGGTATTTCCCACTTCATTTTTTGCAGAATGTACACCATAAATAGTTTTTTGACTAATACTTAAAGAAAAAAACTTTTTTGTGCCTTCGTTCTGTAATAGGGCACATGCAGACCGCAAATACGTCCGGAAACTACGGGTTTTCCGGCGTACACCCCCAAAAATAATACTAAATTACAGTTGTAACAACCCATTTTGAGTTGTATTAAAAATACCGTAATTTAAGGTCTTTCGTTCATTCCGTTGTAAATATAAGAAAAATTTTAATTATTTTTACATTCTAGCTATGAGGTAGACAGCTTAATTTGCATTTTGGTGTAACTTAAGTGCATATCTTCTTAAGGGTATATATTTCTTAAAGGTTTATACTCCCACTTCAAATTATTTTCTTCTGATCATTTTTTTGCGCAACGCGTCATCATCATCATCTGACATCATCCTACTTCCTAGGCGTCCATGTTTTTCTCACTTTTGTGGTACGCTGTGAGATTCAGAAAGCTTTGTTTGGGTTTTCCCCTAAATTTAGTGAAAAGTGCCATTGATTTGATGGCACTTTTACTTCACTTTTATTTTACTTTCCTTTCTTTTATTTTTACTTTGATTACATTTTCAATACGCATTTAATTTTACTATTTCGTACGCTTTCATTTTATGATTGCAATTTTTATTGGAAAATTTCAAGATAATGCATTAAACGGATTATTCCATTTCATGAAGATAAATTTATAAGAAATAAAATTCCAGTTTGGGTGTGGCTTACTACGTAAAGCATTATTACAAGACATTGCGCAATATTGATGCAAAGATGACATCACCTTAGTTGAAATTTCCGTAATCGTTTAGATACCAGAGGTTATTAAAATATTTATGTACAAACATTTTACAAACAGGTATTTATGTAAATATTTTTTAGTAAGTTAAGGTTAGTTTTAAGATATTTTAAGATATTTTATTTAACCCTATCATTAACTGTTAATAAACATAGTTGTATATTTTTTATTTTTTTACATTTTGATAAAATTTTTAGTGTAAAACTCGGGTTAGTTATTCCGAACATAGATAAAAAATAACTTGGCGTGCGAGATAATTTTATTAGTGTTACATTGCAATTTTTTTATATTGATGTTCAGTGGAAGTACGCTAGCAGATTTTGTGGTAATCAAGCAAATCAAAAGACTGGCCCTATATTAATTTACCGACTGGGACAAAGGCATTATTTGTGGTGAATGGTTAGTATCTCCAGTTAGTTTAACGATTTGTGTTTTTGGAGAACTTTTTACACTTATTTCTTTATTACATTATTTGAAATTTACACGATTACGATTACCAGTTCGACCACATTATTGTTATACAGTTGGTATTCGTTGTAGCGATAGAAATGATAGAATATTCGACAATCGACATTTGACGTAATACAAAGCCACATCGCGTGCCATGTACGTGTACGCATCCGTTATTATGTCCGATTAGTTCCTTATCAACTACAAATTATATCTATACATTACTATAAAGTCAATAAATTGGTAAGGTACCTCCAAAATTCGAGTAATGAATAATTTCGCAATAGTATTTTTTAGGTTATATTGGAAGTAAAGCTGATTGTGGTAGTTTTAAGTTTGCCTTCAGTAAATCTTCTATATAAGACTCGGCAACAGTGCTGCTCTTCCAACCGCCATGTCGACGGAAGGCACAAACAGTAGAGGTAATATTTACGTGCAATATTTTCTATATTGTCACTTTGTAAATGATTAGTTATGTAGATTTTTTATAAAATAAATTGTCAACATACATATTCCACAATAACATTTGGTACATCATTAATCAAGTTCTTCACCTTGTTACTACCAAGTTCTGGTACCGTTGATAGGCCCTCAACAACAATTATTCCTGTAGCTCGTAGCATATGATTCTCTAATTCACTGATTCGTTTTCCATATCTAGCCTTCTTTCTTACTTGATTCTTCCATTCTGTGACTACCTGAAACGGGATATTATTATTATATTATTACATAATTTTAAATACTGTTTAATGACAACATTTATAGTAATATAACTTTTTCCAGCCATCAATATCACATTGAGGGCCATCACCACAAGCATTTAATTTTACAGTTAATTGCTCCCACCAAACGTCCACGTCCTTTGGAGACATGTTCGGCATAACCTTACCACTTCTCAACACCGCATGCTCCTCAAGCATGTCAACGTAAATACTAAATTGATACTTACTTGTTCGTGCTTTCCTTTTTAAAGTAGCTCTTCTTAAAAGATAAACTCTAAAGTTTTACAATATTTTAAATTTAATGAATCACCCAACAAGTAATGTTCTAGTGGTTGTCAGAAAAATAATGAATGTGTGGGAGTAGAAAAGGTTAAGTAAATAAAAATAGACGCCAAAAAGTCGAATTAACCTACGTTTTCTTGTAAAGCGGATACAATTAAAGCTAACTTCTCACAGTTATGTTTTCAATAATCATACCTACAAGATTCTTGAAATTGGCCTTTACAAGGAGTCGCCCTGGACAACGAATTATTTCAATATTGAATTCCTTTCAATTTCCAAGTTAACAAACATTTCAATATTGTAAACTTTTCAATTGCGCCCGGAATAACCCTGAATATCCCTAAAATACCTTTTCGGTTTTCATTATTAATTTTTTCACTGCACTTTTTTCGACACGCTGCTGTACATTGCATCCCATTTTGGTTGAGACAGTCAAGTATCTCGGTTGTTGTTGAAGATAGAACCTTGTGGTTTTCGCGGTTCTGTGCCGCTTTTTTGTGAAACTCAAGATGTCCTGAACGGATTTTTCCTAACTTCTTTCGTTCATAAGTTACAGGGCGTTTTTGAAAATTCACACTTTTTGGACCCCCTCCATATCTACGAAGTTTCTCAGCGATAATGTCAAATTAAAAACTTATCCCATAGAGAATTTTATGTAGAATTCAGCGGCACACTCAATTTTTTTTCGGGGTATGGTTATCGAGATACGACTCAAACTTATGATTTTTCAATGGAACACCCTGTATTTTATCACCTCATTAAATTCGTTATTTTTTTCCTTCAAAACGATATATAAACATAAATTCTTCAAAAATGCTCCAAAATCACTAAAACATTGATTTTTCAATAGTAGGCTATGGATTTTTCATACAAAAAATTTCAAATTGAAGAAATACTACTTGTGATTTTTCCATGAAAGGAACAAGAACAGTACTAACACTAATTCACTAACAAAACACAAAACGTAGGTAACTAATAGGAACAAATAAACAGTAATAAAAAGTTCATAATGTAGAATAAGCAACTAATTAAATATTTACTCATACTATTTCATTTCGAAATTATTCGGTAACTTATTCATTGAATTGTTCAAATTGATGTCCATTTTCCCTAACACACAATTGACACAATTTCTTAATACGTCTTAATGCATTTAAAATTATGAAAGGCCGATTTTGTAAATTCTAGAAAATTGCCTCTGTTGTACGAAGTTCTTCAATATTACTGTGCCTCTTACCGTATATTTTATTTTTCAAAAAACCCCACAACAAAAAGTCCAACACTGACAAATCAGGTGACCTTGCAGGCCACCGAATGGGTCCATTTGTTCCAATCCAATGGTCCTGGAAAGTTTCTTCTAAAAACGGCACAATCAACCTCGAATTGTGAGCAGGGGCACCGTATTGTTGGAAGTAAATGGGATTAAGATAGGCGAGGGGAACATTCTCCAGGAATTCTGGTATTACTTCTTCTAAAATTGCCAAGTACCTATTCGCGTTGAGAGTCCCTTCAAAAATGCGGTATTTTATTGATGTCCCCAATAAGAAACAGGCTACATTAAAACCAAATCAACCCTGTTGTTGTTGATAAAAAATTAGGTGTTGGTTTTTACCATACCAGTGCCTTGTATTTTGCCTGTTAAATAAACCGGCACTGCTTATATGGGCTTCGTCTGACCATATGACTTTACTCGCAAAATTATTGTCCCTTCGAGTTTGGTTCAAAAACTAATTACAGAAATTCACACGCTTCGCTGCATCACCAGGGCATAAATGCTGGACAATATTCACTTTGTAGGGTTTCAATTTGTGTTTTTTTAAATCCTTTGTACCCGTGATCGGGGAACGCCAGTCTCATTTTCTAATTTCGTACAAGAAGGAGAGACACGGACGCTGGCTAAGACATTTATTTCATCTACTTCATTATTAAAGCCTGTCCGGTAGAACTGAACGGGTATCGGATTAACAAGGAGGATTGTCAATATATGGTTCTATTGTGCTTGAAACCGCCTTAATGCTTTGCTGTCTCGTACTTATTGTACGTGACAAAGAAAGATGGATATATTATGAATAATGCCTCTATTTCTGCCGAACAAAAGCGTTTGCAACTTTCACACATAATGACAAGGCAATAAGAATCAGATGCAGGTAGAATAGAAATTCAATAGGTATAATAAAATGCCAGTGGTTCTCAACACTGCTTTAACATTATATAATTTGTGAAGAAATGCAACTTTTGTATAATAAAATAATAATCGATTACTAATTACCTATAAGTAATTTCAATTGACACCTTTCACTTATACTTATAACAACAATAACAAATACATTTTATTATAGTTAGTAAATATTAATTAAATTACAAAGATATACTTTTATAATTAAATGTAAAAATTATAATTGTCATTCGGCTTCAGATTCATCACTTCCTGAGTCATCCAAATCTCGAAAAGTTTTAACGCGTTTGCTGTTCTTTGTTGAACAGAAAATGTAGATAATAGTGGACCACCATTTTCTTTTTCTTCTTTAAAATAATCGACTGTATTTAAAACTAATTCGAATTTCTTTACTCAACTTTTCGGCATTATATTAATGGTTAGTTTATATAAACGCTTACTCAAAGAATAATGATAATATAGATATTGCAGTTGTTTTATTTATACCTATATGTACCTACTAAATGGTATAATAATCTATTATTAATTACTTATTGTTACAGTATTGCATATTTATTTGTATTCTTTTGTAATTGGAGTACACTAAAACGTCATTACCATACTTAGGTATACAATGAACTTTCTAAATGTAAATTGAAATACCTATACTTAATCGAATATTCATTATTATGAATGGCTTTTATAAATGTTTATTATAAAACTTGCATTCTTCCATAAATTTTAAATGTAATGTTAAAGCAGTGTTGAGAACCACTGGCATTTTATTATACCTATTGAATTTCTATTCTACCTGCATCTGATTCTTATTGCCTTGTCATTATGTGTGAAAGTTGCAAACGCTTTTGTTCGGCAGAAATAGAGGCATTATTCATAATATATCCATCTTTCTTTGTCACGTACAATAAGTACGAGACAGCAAAGCATTAAGGCGGTTTCAAGCACAATAGAACCATATATTGACAATCCTCCTTGTTAATCCGATACCCGTTCAGTTCTACCGGACAGGCTATATCCTTGTTATACGTCTTGGGTCGGGGTTTAGAATACGCACCATAATTTAGTAGATTATTCTTTAATCGAAATATCGTTGCTCGACTAGGTTGACGCCTCTCTGGATATCTAACGTTTTAAAAACAATATGTCATATAATGTCTTATTGTAAATTACTAGTTTACCTGTTTAAATATAATTCTAATGCTTCGTCAACATTTTCATGGCATTGATTGAAACATTGTATGATATCATACTTTTCGTTGTTCTGAAAAAATCGTTCAGCCATTATAAAATTTCAGAAATTAACAAAATTGCCAAACACAAACACAATAGAACGCATCAAAATTTATCATCATGACAGCAGATGTGTTGATTTCTCCACAGTCACTTGATAAAACAATGCTCCAAAAGTCAACAACAGTGTTTGTAGCATCCATCACCTACTATAAAAAAATCACAAATAATAATCCCTGTAGTAAAACATTGAAACCCATGGCACTCTATTAAAATTCAATGTTTTAGTAATTTTGGAGCATTTTTGAAAACTTCATGTTTATATATTATATATCATTTCGAAGGAAAAAATAAGTAATTTAATGAGATAATAAAATACAGGGTGTTGCATTGAAAAAATCATAAGTTTGAGTCTTATCTCCATAACGATACCCTGAAAAAAAAATTGAGTGCGCCCCTGGATTCTACGTAAAATTCTCTATGGGACAAGTTTTCAATAAAAAAAGTGTGGATATTCACAGACACCCTGTAATTTATAAACGAAAGAAGTTAGGCCATCTTGAGCTTCACAAAAAAGTGGCACAGGACCGCGGAAACCGTAAGGTTCTATCTTCAACAACAACCGAGATATCTGGCTGTCTCAACCAAAATGGGATGCACTGTACAATCCTTTAGGTTTTTAATGGCCTTTGGTTAAACCAACTTTTTACGGGATGAAATATATGCCTTTCCATTATTTCTTTTGCGTTGCAAACATTTTGGGTCCAACTAGATGGATCTCCATTCCTTTTTCTGGTTTTCTTAGGTCTGGTCACAGGTGTGGTTAATTCAGTTTCATTTTGTACTATATTATTTGCATAAGGAATTAAACCTGCAACGTTTTCTTGCGTGTCGTTCTCACGTGAACTGAAGTAAAAATTAATAATAATAGTTTCATGTAATAAAAATTGAGTAATGATGGCTTCTAAAAAATGAGTACCAAAATTACCACAACAAATATCAAGTTTTATTGTTGCACGGTGGAATACTTGCACCAATCATTTAACAAAAAATCGAGAATTTTTAATAAAAGATCTAAATCCTAATCAGTAAAATATAAGTACTAAAATGATGATTGATAAGTCAAGTTAAATATGACAATAGAAGTAGAACGAGGAAAACTGGATGAAATTTTTTAAATGTGTAGGTACATAACCTCAAAATAATAAATAAACCTTACCTGCTACAATTATCATTGCTTTCCGAAAGAATATAGTCCTTATCCCTATCACTATCGTCTACTCCAAAAGGATCTTCCTCTTCTGACTCAATCATCACTATTTATTTCACTTCTCATTTACTTTGTAAGCAGAACAACTTCACCTAATCTAAGTGCTAAGTTCTATGAAAAATCAAAACTATACTATGATAGTACCTTTCCGATTACAAAGTTCTATGTGGTGCACAGAACTTTCAATTGTATAATATTTGTGACAATTTCGTACATTTAGTTGTATGTGCCACATAAAACTTTGTTTTCTTAAGATTTACAAAATTCTGCAAAATTTGGGTGTTTTACGAGATGCAAGGGCATGCCACATAGAACCTTGGGAATGCAAAATCTCAATGTTAATGAAAGCTTTTTAGGCTTTCTTCCAGTTGAGAGATCGACAGGACAAAAACTTTCAAATGTAATAATTGAAAAACTTGCAAAATTGGGGTTAAATCTACAGGATATGAGAGGCGTGATTTACAACAACAGGGTCAATATGAGAGGTGACGAATGAGGGGTACAATCTAGAATAAGGGTGAGTAATCCAGGAGCACTTTACTTGCCATGTAGCAATCTTTCATTAAATTTCGTTAACGATATGGCAAAGGCGCCTTTAGAGCTTTTTAATGTACTTGTTTCTTACCTCGTCAACCTTTAGATGGACCACATTATTAAAATATATTAAGGGACTAACTGAGTGATACTCGTTGGGAAAATCGAGTAGAAGCTCTAAAACCTAAAGGTATCAAACGAGAAGTATTTGCGATGCTTTTTAAGTATTTATTATGATACTGAAATTGACACTTCTATAAGAGATGATTCTAACTCTTCTACAAAGTGATTAGCTTCTTGCTGATGAGAACTCATCACCAGACTATCATCTACGTAGAGAGCTACCATTAATTTTGTGTCTCCCTTTTGTCTGTTATGTAAACAGGGTCTGCTTCACTCATCTTGAAACCGGCCTTCAGGTTGCTGCATAAGTATGGTTTCTTCTAGTTCAACATACAAAAAGGCTATGGAGACATCAAACTGAAGCAGATACATATTTTCTTGAGCAGCAATACAGAACATCGTACGGATGATACACAGTTTTTCGACTGGATTGAAGGTTTCAAAGTAGTCAACTCCATGTCGCTGGCTGAAACCTATAATGACAAGCCTAGTTTTGTACTTATCAACATTACCATCTGGATAGCTCTTCACCTTACATACCCACTTGCATGGGATGGTTTTACTTCTTTTAGGTAGAGTAGTCATTTCTCATGTACCATTCTCTTTCAGCGACTGTAACTCTTGATCCATTGCCTTCTTCTAATGGTATCTGGCGCTGTCCGTCGTTGAATTATGCCTTCTGCTTGTAGCATATCTCTTATATGTTTCTTATAAAATTAGCCTGTTATCACTTAAAAATTCTTTTATAGTATTCCCGACTGTTTTGACATATTGAAAAAGGTCTATGAGAACCAATCTTCCTTCTGACTTCTCTTTTAAGAGATAACACTGGCGCTACTTTGTAAAACTATCTTTAAAAGTTGTCACATACATTTATTTCCAAATAACTCACTACAAAGACGGAAAACGTCGGCTGAAACCAGTTCTCCTGGTTTGCTTGCATGCTTTCTTTGCCCAAAGGGTAGTGCTTCTCCATAGGCACATGGATCACACAAATTATTCTCCAAGGGAACGTTTATGCCCATTTCCCATTGTAGTATAGCTCCTACACCTACTTTGACTATTTGTGGCTGAATTCTGTTTTATATAAAACTCCACCAGTAGAGTGCCTTGAAGTATTACTTTACCAACATTCTGTGGAGTTTGATTTCAATAGATTGTTGGGATTTCTGTCATCAGCAGGGAGCTCTGGGAATAAATGTTTAGATAGCCTAGGAACATACCAATCATCTGATAGCACTATGTTCTGACCATCATTTGATTTTGCCAAAATTTTCCCTGCTCCTACTGCCCACAAAACTTTTTTCCTGCTCACACCACATGGGGTCTTAAACTTATAAAATTTTTGTAAAATATTCCATACTATTTGTTTGTTCGTTCGTTAGTTCGTTCGTTTGTTTGTTTGTACGTGTACGTGTGTGTGTGCGTGTGTGTGTGCGTGTGTGCGCATGTGCGTGTGTACGTGTGTGCGTGTGTGCGTGTGTGCTGTGTGCTGTGCGTGTGTGCGTGTGTGGTCTGTGTGCGTGGTGCTGTGTGTGTGCTGTGTGTGTGTGCGTGTGTGCGTGTGCGTGTGTGTGCTGTGGTGTCGTGCGTGTGCTAGTGTGTGCGTGTAGTGCATGTGTCGTGTGCTGTGCGTGGTGCGTGTATGCGTGTGTGTGCACGCGTGCGCGCGCGCGTGCGTGCGCTTGCGCGCGCGCTTGTGTGTATGTGGCTTATATGTTTTGTCGCTTCACTATCGACCCATCAGTTATCTGAATCTCTCTCAACTGACAAGGCCTCTACTAGAAGGATGGAAGTGTCAGTAGCTGCTGATGATTCTGACCTCTTTGATATTCCATCGGCAGTCCACTTAGGACACTTATTTATCCAATGTCCTTCTGATTTGCAGTAGTTACTGACGTCCAATTTCTTAACTTTCATATTTAGATGCTTTACCGTTAGTCTTCTTGAAAGTATGTTTCACCTGTAATGCCTCCTGAACAACTGAGGTGCTGCTACCAACCTTTAGAAAGTTCCTCTCGAAAGCACACGGTTGAATAACTAACTCATCAAAGGAGTCCCATCTGTCAACAACATCCAACTTGATTGAAAAGAACTAAATCCACTAGGTAAGATACTTGAAATCTTACAAATTAGGTCGGTATAGGATTTTCTTTTCTTTCTTTCAGTCCATTGTTTATCTTACGCCACACGGTTTTTAATTTGGCACTATGTTCCTCTGTTGATGTGTCAACCAAACTTGAAAAAATCCGAATAGATATTAAAAAGTTGGTCTTTTGATGTTGCCTCATAATGAACTTTTAACACTTCCCAAGCTTCATGGACAGTTTTCTGGTCCATGATTTTCTGATATACTGTGTCTGTTACAGCATCGGTTTTGCGTAGCTATCAGCCTCACTCTGTTCTGTATGTTTCTTGACTTCAGTTTCCGTAGCTGATCTTTCCAACGCAACTGGTTTTGTAAGCTTTCCATCAATTACAAGTAGGGCACCTTCATGATAATCAAGAAGGTCTGTGATATTTCTTTTTCACATAGGCCAATCTGTTTCACTACTCAATGGCGTTATGCAGGGAGTTCCGGAAAATCGCCGATAAACTTCTACAGTGACTTCCCGAGATCAAATTCGGACATTCTTCTCTGTTTAAATTGTATCTCAAAATGCACCCCTAGAAAGATATACGCTCTCAAAGTTCAATTTAAAATGTAAAGAAGTCACTTCATCTCCGTAAAGTACATACTCAACCTATCTTATACAAGCCAAAATTTCAAAAAAATCGCATTACTAGAACTACCTGTTCAGCAGTGGCGTCAACCTTCAACCCTTAAAACAATAATATTTTCAAAATAAAATAAAATGTTTCTGCTTTATTTTAGTAATACACATCAAAATAAAGGAATTTTGTCTCTTAAATTTTTTTTCTAAAATCGACGGTTCTTGAGAAAATTTGAAAAATAAGTTTGTATGCTGCAACTAACTGATCTGTGCTTATTTGATAATTGCTTTATTTTAATAATACATTCTAAAATAAAGAACTAAAATAAAAATTTAAAAAAATAAAAGTATTAAAATAAAACACTAATTTTATAATAATTGCTCAAAGTGGCCCCCGTTACTTGAATGCAAGCATTCGCTCGATGTATTACTGACATTCGCATTGATCGAAATAACTCGGGAATTTGCCTAATTTCCATGAATGCTTCAACAATGCGATTCCAGAGGTCGTCTCTAGTCATTGCTTGAACAGAATAGACCTTTTCTTTAACAGTGCCCAAACAAAGAAATCTAACAGATTGTGATACGGTGATCTAGGCGGCCAGGCTATAGGAGCTCATTACCTCGTTAGCTGTTAGGAAACTGCGCGAGCAGGTATTGCCTCACATGTAATCCAAAATGTGGGGGCATCGTGCATACAGACTGTCTAAGCTTTGACATTCTAGAATTTTCCACAAGTTATTTTGCAAAACCTCCAAATACGCAGCGCTGTCTAGTCGGTTGGGTACTATAAAACGACCAGTTATAAATTCTTCAACAATCCCTGCCCAGACATTTATGCTGAATTTATGTTGAAAGCGACCTTCTTGAATTACATTAGGATTCTCATCTGACCAATTGCGGAAATTATGGGAATTAAAGGTGCCATCTCTAGTAAAACAGACTATGTCCGTAAAAAGAACTCGAGCAACAATCTGAAGATCTTCAATGAAATTGTTCATCGACCATTGACAATATTTTTGCACTGATTAGTTGTTGCAGAATACAAACTATTTTTCAAATTTTCTCAAGAACCGTCGATTTTAGAAGAAAAATTTAAGACAGAATTCCTTTATTTTAAAATGTATCACCAAAATAAAGCACAAAAGTTTTAATTTATTTTGCAAAAATAATTTTTTTAAGAACTTAATGTTGACGCCACTGCTGAACGGCAGCTCTACCAATGCGACTTTTTATAAATTTCTATCAAATTTTGACTTGTATAGGATAGGTCGACAGTATAAAAAATCAATAATAGAATTGCATAATTTACGGAAATAGTGATTTTTCTACATTCTGATTGAACTTTGATAGCGTATAACTTTTTAGGGGTGCATTTCGGGATAAAATTTAAAGAGAGAAAAATGTCCTAATTTGGTCCTGAGAACTCACTGTAGAAGTTTGTCGGTGATTTTCCGGGACACCCTGGATCCTTTGAAAAACCATTGTATTTATTTACAAACACTACTTCACGAACACTAGCACAAGCACATTGGATCCATAACTTATTGTGCTTGTTTATAAATAAATCACTCAATTTAGTCTATTATTAAAAAGAAAAGCTGCATTACTTTAGAAAAGAATCTTTACTTCTTAAAATGTCATCAACTGAACTGACAAAAAATAATCAGGTTAGGAAACTTAAATCTATGAATAAAAAGGCAACACTGGAACAATTTCGAGTTAACACAACCGCCTCACAGAGTTCCACAAAAAACTATTAACTTTATTTACGAAGTGCGCGATGGTAATTCGGACGCATGTCCCAAATTAAAATTTAAAATAGATTGTTATTTTTTTACAATAGATCAAGCTATCAACGCGTTAAAATCCAGATTTGATTTGATGAATATCTACATTAATCATTTCCATTTTTGTTCAACATACATGATTCGAAAAATTTACCTAAAAACGAGTTAATTAAATACTGCAAGGATTTGGAAATACTATTGACTGATAGTGATTCCGTAGATGTGAACTCGTTTGAACTAGTAGATTAAATAGAATCTGTTTTAGGGTTTGTGAATGTAAAACAAAATTCAATTGAGGTACTAAAACTTATCACTACTTTAAATGTTGCTGGTAACCTCAGCATAGGCTTAAGAATCTTGTTGACTTTCCCAGTAAGTGTGGTAAGTGGAGAAAGGAGTTTTTATAAATTGAAAATACTTAAAAATTTCTTACGTTCCACAACCACCCAAAATCGGCTAACCGGTTAGGCTACATTAGCTGTAGAACATGGATTAGCAGAGAAAATTAATCTTAAAAATATTATGCAGACGTTTTCTGAATTAAAGGAAAGGAAAAACACTTTTAGTTTTTTACGCGGTTTTGTTGTTATTTTTATAGTATTGTATTATTGTATGTAGTTTGTTTAATATATGTTACGTTCTCATTGTATTCACTCATAGTATCTACTAATATCTTATAATAGGTGAGAGTGACCTAAGATCGGACAGTATCCTAAGATGAGACAGTTATTATTTGTAAACTAGTAAAGATAGTAATTAAAAATTATTATTAATTTTATTAAATACATAAATAAAAAGTTTACCTCGAGTAGGATTTGAACCTACGACCTGTACTTTGCTAGAGTACCGCGCTAACCAACTGCGCCATCAAGGTTCAAGCCCCAATCGATGTAAATTTTGTCTTCATGTATGTAGAACTGATGTAAATTCTAAATGTAATGAGATTACAATCAAATTACTTATATTAATGGAATGTGAGCCTGCAATATCGCAAGTAGTATAATAGTAAAGATAGTCCCATCTAGTATCTTGATTTAGCACCTCAGTCAAGAGCATTAACTTCTCTGCCGGTATGCAGAGACTTGTATCAGTCCTGTCTTACAAGGCTGGGGCCGCCTTATTAGAATACAATTTTGTATGACGGGGCGAAGGCCTACAGCTGTAAGATTAAGTTAGAACCAGTATACAATTGCACCAAGGGGGCCCACGATAGGGGCTAAGCTCTGCACTTGTCTTATAAGGTTAGGGTTCCCATACCATCTCCAGCCAGGGTCGAAGGCCCGAGAACAAGTTGAGAAGCCCTACACTTGTCGTACAAGATAGCATTAGGCCTCCTTATTAGAACATTGTACGCGCACGCATTTGCCTACCTTCTAGGGGCTAAACTGTCAAAGAGGCGGTAATTAGGGTGAAAATTCCATCAAGGGGTTAAAATGACCGCCAAAAAGAAGCCGTATAGTGTGAACTGACAAAAAAAGTTCTTAACACAATCAAAATGGCTCTAATTAGGGTGAAAATTCCATCAAGGGCTGAAAAAGGCCTCCGAAAAGAAATCATAGGGGTAGAAAAAACGCGTCCTACACGCGGGCGGCCATAAAATAGAGGTGAAAAAACACATCCTACACGTGGGCGAGTAAAAACAAAAATAATTAGGGATGAAAAGGGTTGAAAAAGGCCTCCGAAAAGAAACCAACACGTGGCCGGTCTTGTGACGTCAAAATCCAAGATGGCGGCGAAAGGTGTCCTACTTCTATTTTTGATAAATATTGTTTTGTGCTCAAGATGGGACAATAAAAGTTTCTCAAGACGCGACACGTCCTATCTTAACCGCTTTCTAAAAAGAGCTGTTGTCAGGAGTAGTTTCCTTCTTGTTGGCAGAGGACAACTTGGTACTCGTGCATTTATTAATTTGTTTTCAGTCATTGTATTTCTATATAAAACTCCACCGTAAAGTGCGTTTTTCCCGGTTTTAATGTTATATGCTTTTTTCATCTTCGTGCACATAGATAAAATAGTACATGAATATTATCTTCACATCAAATGTTTCTATTTATGAAGGTGAATATTTATTTCAGATGGCACCAGTAGCTGGTAAATATAAATATTACGGAGAAAAACTGATAGAGGAAAACAGACGGAAGCCGATATGGCTCTAACTATCAACAAAGTTTCGTGTAAAAAACTTTCGCTTGGGCATGCTGCAGAATCCTACAATGTACCTTGGCACGAAGAGTTGCAAATAAGAATAAGAATAATGTTTGGGAAGATTTTGGAGTATCTTCGCAGTTGATCAAGAGAATGAAATAGATGATTATATTCTAAAAATGGAGTCTAGATTTTTTAGTGTTACTTGCACGGAGTTGCGTAAATTAGCATATGACTTTGCAACTGTCAATTCCATTCCTAACAACTTTAATGAGGAAAGTAAAATGGCATCAAAAAAAATGGTTTTATAATTTCATGCAGCGGCACCTAAGAATTTCACTACTAAAACCTGAAAGAACGTCGTTTGCCCGTGCTACTAGCTTTAATAAGCCGACCGTTGATTCTTTTTTAAAAACTTTACAACCGTTTATTCCAAACTTAAGCTATTTGCAGACTGCGTTCCCGAAAGCGAATAAAAGAGGAACTTATGGACGGTCCCCGAATGGCAGTCCAGCATTTAGTTAAGATAAAGGCTGGATGGATAGAGACGTTCTTAAATTTTTAGCTTATTTTGTTAAACAATCACGCCCAATGTAAAACAGCATACTCGTATTATCCTGGATGGACACGTATCTCACACCAAAAGCCTGGCAGTAATTAACTTAGCCCGAGAGAATAATGTTATCTTATTATCCCCCTCCCCCCCCCCCCATTGCAAACATAAGTTGCAGCCGCTTGATGTGTTATTCTTTAAATCTTTCATGACATATTACAATGCTGCACTAACCAGTTGGTTAAAAAATCATTGCGGTCGTCCTTTTGGACTATATCAAGTATCATCGGCTGTATCCACGGATTTTGGAAGATCTGCTAGTGTTCAGGGATCTGTCAGCGGTTTTAGAAGAACTGAAATATGGCCTTTTAATCCAGATGTTTTTTAAGACCATGAGTTGACTGCATCAGAAACGACAAATCGCCCAATCATTGAACCTAGGCAACCGTCTTAAGTGTTACTTAAAGATACTAACATCTTAACATCTCTTTCACTTCACATAAACAGAAGAAACATTTCTACAGAGAGAATTCCTAATACTACAGATGAAACTCCTGAAAGAAACATACAAGTGTGGCCTAATATCCGGGCAACGTCGATTTGTGATCTTTATCCTAACCCTCAATCATCAACGTCTACAAATGGTTACGAGAAAAATAGAAATTCTGTTTCAGACAGCAACACTGCAAATGTCTGTTAAATTAGCAATCATTAGGCCCCTTCCTTCGACAAACTTTTATGAAAAGAGAAACACGAACAAAAGGACTTCACCATCAACAATATTAACAGATACCCCTTACAAGTTGGAACTTGAAAGCAAAGAAAATATTGCACAAAATAAAGCAAATCAAGTCGTGAAGAGAAAGATAGGCAATCTATACAATAGTAGACATACAAATTTAAACAAAAAAGGAAGGGCTGCTAGAGGAAAGTCTCAAAAAAGTAACTTGCACTAAGAATTGTGTCCCATTTGCGTAAAATCTTAGTCAACAAGTAAGGAAGACTGGTTACCCAAGTAAAACGAGTTCTTCGTGGGCGCACGAAAGCTGTGGGGCTCTAGATGACCTTTATTTCACATGTCTGAGTTGTGATTAATAACGTCCCATCTTAGGAGATTACATGTCCCATGTCAGGAATCCGGTTACTTAAGGCGGGACAAAAACAATTTTTTTTAACATTTTTATTTTCAGACGGCATTAATATTTATATATATGTTTTAATTTTGTATCTTCACTATCACAATAAAGTTTTTATTTGTTATAGCCAAATTGATTTTTTAAACTTTTAGTCATCTTTGTACTCGCCAATATGAAGAAAGCGTCCCATCCTGGGTTACGCTGCCCTACTATTATTACTGTTTGTGTTCAATGTAAACAGTGCTCAATAGCTAAATATACAAAATTTAGTCATGTTATCCTTAGCGTTCTTTCTTTCTAGTATAAAAATTGTTGAAATTTTTAATTTTTGAGGGCTTTTGGCGCCACCGGGCGGCAAAACTGCTATCGCTGGCCCTGATCTAATGGAAGTTTACCATTTTTAGATAGATTAATTTCTAAGACCAACAATTTCATCTTTGTCTTTTAGAGTTTATCGGAAACCGACACACTCACACACAGAAAGATATCTTCATAAATTATCAAATCATCATCCTCGGCAAAAAAATTGTGTAATCAAGGCTCCAGTGGGTCGGCTAAACGAATTTGTTCATTTGAAAACAGCAGTACAAGATAATTGTTATTCCATTAGGGAAATTAATCATTTAATTAAACCTGTTAGACGTACCCGTAAAAAGCAGTAACCACGAAATGCTGGCAGAGCTTTTCCTCCTCGCATAACTAACGTTACGGATAAAATTGAAAAAAATATTAATTGACCATGGAATTACGACTATTAAACCTTCAAGAAAGATTAAAGGACATTAAAGATCTAAAGATGCTTCCAGTGCTTTATTAGCTGATAAGAGTAAATGAGCTACCTTGATCGTGTGGAAAAGTACACATTGAGACCACAATACGTAGCTTTTACACTAGACGTAAAGAACATATCAAATGTTCTAGATTGAATCAACCAAAGAAGTCACTATGCGTTAAATAATAATTAAAATTATAACACTTAATGTGATAATATGAAAAATGTATCAAGGCAATCTCATTATCATGCTCGTCTACAGCGAGAAGCTATCTGCAAGATATAGACATCCTAACAACTTCAACAGCCAAGAAGTAAATCTCACATTAAATTGGTTTTGGCATATTGTAATTAAAAAGAGATAAAATTGTATGCCTTAATTTTAATTTTCACTGTTGGTATGTCTAGGTTGTTTGTGGTGTTTTTCCTAGACCTCGAAGTAAATGCTTTACGGATTAAGGTTATGTACGTTTTGTTACAACAGTATTGCATTAATTTAACATATGTAGTTAACATTAAGATAAAATTATACATACACATTATGTTTTGATTGTATAATAACTATTACGGTGCTTAAACATTAACGGGAAATCATTTCCTTCCTGCATTTGTGATTTAACTAGGTGTTTAATTGATATGTTTCTAGTTGAGAATACTTTTACGGCTTTCTAATTAAAGTTTTTCACAACCTTGGATTAGCATTCTAATTCGATTAAGTTTTATTAAATTTACTTTTTGATTTTACGTTGTTAGCCTTCGTTCGTTAGATAATGTTCTGATTTGTCATCTCTAAGGCGGTTTAATAATATTTAATCTATTAAGGATCTAGATAATCTTTGCTAACATTAAAATTAGATTAGAAGTTTGCATTTTCGTACACGTTTCCTAACTATTGTAGCAGACTTACATTTTGTTTTCAGATTTGACATCTTAAGTCTTCTTCTTATTCTTCTTCTTCCTTCTTTAATATAGGCATCTTGCCTGTTCTTCCTGCGTCTCCTATGCCTATATTTTGTTTGCGCTGAGATTTTCGCTCCAACTCTTTCGTGGTCTTCCTGTGGTTCTTATTCCCATTGGTGATTTGTCTGTTGCTGATTTAACTATTCGTTGTTCATCCATCCGGTTAATGTGTTCGTTCCATTCGTGTTTCCTATTTAATACCCATTCGTTAATGTTTTCTACTTTACATGCTCTTTTTATACCTTCGCTCCTCTCTCTCTCTATCTCTCCCCCCCTCTCTCTCTCTGTCTATGTCTATTTTTTCAGGTTGCATATATATATATATATATATATATATATATATATATATATATATACAAAGATGGAATTATTTTTGTGTTGTTAGGATTTATATAAAACTTTTTATTACCCGTTAAGGCATTTCAATTGTTCCATTATAGTCATCCCTAATTTGTTGTATATTTTTTTGTTATAAGAATTGAACTGTATTTATTTTATAGAAATGTACTGTACGTCGGTGTACTCATAAGGATGTAAGAGAGGTCTTCCAAGACCTAATCGGAACGAGTTTGTTAAATAAATTAATCAATTTCTCTCTCTCTATCCCTCTCCCCCTCTCACCCTCTCTCTCCCTCTTTCTCCCTCTCTCTCCCTCTCTCTCCCTCTCTCTCCCTTTCTCTCCCTCTCTCTATCTCTGCCTGTTACAGTCTTTCTAGTAATTATTCGTAGCGCACTTTTATTTCGCCTGTTTCCAGTACTCTTCTTGTTTTTATGGTGTTCGCGAGGGTTTCCGCGTGTGTCGTTATTGGTCTTATGGCGTATTTATAAATTCTTGATTTGACTTCCATATCTATGTGTTTATTTTTGTTTAACGTGTCATTCAGACGGCCGCTATTGCTGTTGTCTTACTTCTGTTTTACATAACCATGTCCATAAATTTCTATACCTAAGTATTTAAATTTCGTTTCCTGTTGGTTAATCAACAACTAGTTTGCATCCAATGGGCATTTTAGATGTTATCATACCTTTTGCTTTAGTTGCAGATATCTTCATATTGAGTGACTTAGATATGCAATTAAATCGATGCAGCAGTCTCTGATTATCATCTTCGTTTGCAGATAGCAACACAGCATCGTCAGCATGCACAGAGCTGTCACATTGCGATCACCCATTTTACATTCTTTCAAGTTGCGCACTTACTTTATCTCGTCCACTGTGATGTTAATGGGAGCGGACTTAAGGAGTCACGTTGCCTTATTCCGTTTTGTACTGGAATCGGGTCGGTAAGTTCATATTAAGTAATTAAAAAAATATCATTTACTGAAGAAGATAACTGTAACTATTATCGAAACGCTTAAATTTGTAATAAAAAATAATAACGAACACGATTTCATATCCAAAAGCTAAGTATATTCATTATGGGCGATAATCGTGAAAGTCTTCATTTTCATAAACCTCTAATGTTTAACGCAATAAATATTACATTTCCAAAATTATTAACAAAAAATTTACTGTTATGATCTTGGAGCAGTCGCTATATTGTGTCAAAATAAATTATTATCGATTTCATAATGCAATTCTATAGTGGTAATAATATTACATAATGCTCAACAAAGCAGTATATAGTTACATAATTGTATCAAAAACTTTCGTTGTCACGTGCCATTTTTGAGTGGTTGTGGAATGTAAGAAATGTTTAGTTACTTTCAACTTAGATAAGCTCCTTTGTCCACTGCCCACACTTACTGGTAATACTGAGGTTAGGATCCACCTAAAGTAGTGATAAGTTTTAATACATCAATTGAATTTTGTTTTGCATTTACAAAACACCTACTATAGTAACTGTCACGAGTCAGAGCAATTGCGTCACTAGTATTAATACTGTCAGAGGACGCCGATGTTTCAGATTGTGAAAACAAGAGTTTGACAACTGTCAAATCTCAGCTTCAAGGGTTATGTTAATTTTATCACAATAATAAATGTGTTATAATAAAATATGTTATGTCAAATGTTTAATGTCAGAAATGCTTGACAACACCGGACAGAATTGTCAACCTAAATTAGTTCTATCTGCATCCTCTCGTGCAGAATAGGCGGGGGTAATGAAACAAAGTTAGTTATGACTCGTGAAAATTGGTATAGCTCAAGCGCGTTCACATCTCCGATTCACCATCTATCAATAAGTAGTATTTATTTCCAAGTCCTTACAATATTTAATTAGCTCGTTTTGAATAAAATTTTTCAAATCATGTGGGTTGAACAAAAATTGAAAATGATTGCTGTAGATTCTAAAGCACTAATGGCTTGTTCTATTGTAAAGAAATAAAACTCCATTTTAAATTTTAATTTGGATCTGCAACCGGATCATAGTGCGCTTCGTAAAGAAAGTTAACAGTTTTTCGTCCAACTCTGTGACGCGTTGTGTGAACTCCAAATCAACTGGGATGTGAATAACTCTGTGAATCACTTTGCATCACAGAGCAAAAGCAACTTCCATTACTAAACTCATAAACTTTGTCACTGGTACCCCTAGTGGATAAATAATTATGAGCAAGCATTTTTATTGCTGACACAATACGTAGAGCACGCGTAACCAGAGATGGTTTGCACGTCAAATTCGCATTCGTCCGTTTTCAAATATTTTACTTGCGGTAATTTGATAATTCCAGCAGCGTCGCAGGTAAATTGGTTCAAGTGTATATTAATATTTTAATTGTGTCATGTTATAAATATTATGTTTGTATTGTTAGTGGTAGGAAGACATTAAATGGCTGTTTCAGATACAAAGTTATATAAAATATGGGGATAAACATTTTCTTAGTATTGAAATTTTACATTTAACTTTAAACAATTAATGTAGATTAGGAAATTGTCCTTTATTATACAAACAACATTCTGCGATTATGTAAATGTGGACGTTTCCTTTTTATTTTTATTACATAATGGATTCTTAATTACCTACTGTAATTATGGCTTGAATGAGTTCCAATTGTCAATACAAAACTACGTTCATTCCCATTTTTAATTGGAACAAGGTTGCTTGTGTAATAACAATATCGTGATTATGAGCCCTACGCTTACCTTAGATCAGCACGGACAAGTGATATGCAGTCAAAGATTGCATTGCATTTTAAGTCATCCCCTGTAACTCTGTATTGTCAGACATATTAAAAAAGTAAAAACTGATATTTGTAGATTTTTTTTACGTAGAATCCAGTGGCGTACTCAGATTTTCTTTAGAGGTCACAGTTTTTGAGATATTGACATAACCTACTTTTTTTATGGGACACCCTATATATTTTTTAAAATCTTTTTCCTCTTGCCAAGAGCTTTTCAAAAATATAGCATAGTCTATATTTATTTTTATAAATAACGTGACAAAATGATTTTTTCTATAATTTACATTGATAATAGTGGATAGCCGTGGGTAACCATGGTAACGCAAAAACAAAATAATTAACGTTCTGCCATTACTTAGGTATTTGATTTTTGAAGTTTCTGCTTCTCTCAAATTATTCCTGGTTACATTTTCCCAAATTTAGTGCTGATATTTATTGTTATTCGTTGTTTTTGTTTATTGTTATCGTTCTTGTTGTTGTTGTTGTTGTTGTTGTTGTTGTTGTTGTTTAATTATTTATTAATATGGCTCGAAACCAAAAGTTTGAAAACTTTGATAAATATGATATGAATACCTGCTTTATATTATCTAATGAAAACGCAGAGCAGGCCTTAGAACTCTATCTGAACAGGTCAGTTAATCTTTACCTTAGAATTTGTATTTATTTTATATACCTATTTTGTCATATAGATATCCCGAAAGAAGACAACCCGACAGAAGAATATTTCAAAAATTAAAATTGAATCTTTGCCAACATGGATGTTTTGACAAACCTCGACCCCGAGTTTACAACAAAGAGAACGAGAAATCAGAGATCAACGTTTTAGCAGTTGTTCAAGTCACTCCTGAAACCTCGTGCAGGAAAATAGATGAAGAGACCGGTGCGTCTGAAATAACAGTGCAAAGGATTTAAAAAAAAACATAAATTCAAATCCTACAAGTATAAACTTGTTCATCATCTGCACCCTGGTGATGCTGAACGTAGATTGGAGTTCTGCAATTGGTTTATAAATACGAAAACTCACGACAATAATTTTGAAAAAAAAATAATTTGGTCAGACGAGGCACATTTCACAAGTTCGGGAATTCTTAATAGACACAACTCTCGGTTTTGGAGTCAAGAAAACACCCACGTGATTTTTCCTAGAGAGCGTCAAGGCAGGTTCGGATTTAATGTCTCCTACTTTATTTTTAACCGAAAAATAATTTACAAGATTTATGAAGAAAACCTAAACTCTAATGGGTACTTACAAATTCTACAAAAAAAACTATGAACATTTTAGAAGATATTCCACTGGCTCAACTGAACGATATATTCTTCCAGCAGGATGGGGCTCCAGCCCACAAAGCTAGAATAATACAAAACTGGCTAAATGAACGCTTTCCCAGGAGATGGATTGGAACAAATGGACCTGTTCGATGGCCAGCACGATCACCGGATCTCTCGGTTTTGGATTTTTTTTTGTGGGGTTATTTAAAGAATAAAATTTATTCAAGGCAATATGCCAACATGCAACAATTAAAAATTGCAACGGAAAATGCTTTTGCAGAATTACGAAGACAATCATTTATTTTGGAAAATGCTAATTTGCGAATTTATAAACTTTGTGAAACTTGTAGGACACGTAATGGTCTGCAATTTGAACAATATTTGTGATTAATTATTTTGTTGTTCATCAATGTAAATTATAGAAAAAATCATTTTGTCACGTTATTTATAAAAATAAATGCAGACTATGCTATATTTTTGAAAAGCTCTCGGCAAGGGGAAAAAGATTTTTAAAAAATATAGGGTGTCCCATAAAAAAAAGTAGGTTATGTCAATATCTCAAAAACTGTGACCTCTAAAGAAAATCTGAGTTCGCCACTGGATTCTACGTAAAAAAATCTATAAATATCAGTTTTTACTTTTTTAATATGTCTGACAATAACAGAGTTACAGGGGATGACTGAAAATGCAATTTTTCCAAAATCACCCTGTAGCTCAAAAACTAAGATGGCTATGGCAAATTTGATTAGTGCATCTTTGGTTTCATTAAAAAGTAGCACGGTGTCGCGAAAGCCGCAAGGTTTTAACCTAAAAAATTAGCGAGATACCCCGTAAAACATACGAAAATGGGGCAACCTGTACAATGTGACCAATTATTTCAAAACCATTAATCCCTCGAACACATTAAAAGAACTTAAAAAAATAAAATGCGCAACAACTAAGGTGTATATTGCTGCGGTGTCCAGAATTATCAAGGAAGGCGATGCTGACGTAGAAGAAGGGAACAAACGAGCACGTGCATCTACAGTCATAAGAAAAAACGATGTTTCGTAACTTTATATATAACTCCAATAAAACAGAGGGTGGTAGGGTGATCTAAATGCTTTGCGTAAACTTATGGCGGCTTTAGATTGGATAGTGCATCATCGTTAAGGTCTATTTTCACGGAACTTGGTTTTAAGTGGCGTATAACTGGAAACAACAGAAAACTTATTATACAAAGGAAAGACATTCGAGTACTGAGGATTTCCTACTTGCAACGAATAAAATGTTAACGGGAATTAAAACGCTCCATTGTGTACATATCCACAGTGGACGCACTCTTCAAAATCGTGGAGTGATGGTAGTGAGAATAGACTAAAGTGTAATATATCTAAAGGACCAAGAATGATTGTAGTGCATGCGAGTGGTAAAATGGAGTTAAAAAGTGGAAATTACATGACGATATGAACTTGACAAACTATGAAAATAGTTACCGGAGAAGCTTTTATCGAATTTGTCCCCAAATTTGGTACTGTTGATAGACAACGCGCCTTATCACAACGTCCGACTTAATCGAGCTTCAACCAGTACTTCTAAAGAAGAAGAAATGGTGAAGTGGTTAGTTGACAAAAAATTATCATTTACTCCGCAAGTGTTCAAACCGCAGTTATACGGTATTATTAACCAACACGAAAAACAGTGTACTAGGCACAAATTTGGTGACCTATTAGACAAAGAGTACCATACTGTACATAGACTTCTACCTTATAATCCAGAGTTAAATCCAATAGAATTACTTTGGACACAAATAAAAAAGAACATCGCAAAAAGAAACGTGACACCTTTAACGAAGTAAAAACTTTATGGGAAGAAGAAATTTCGAATGTTACGCAAGACCATTGGAGAAATTGTTCTTGTCAATAGTTTTAGAAGATTACAATAGCTCATCAAATTCAATTCAAGACATTTGGCATTGAATGTGATTTTTGACGACACATGTTCCTTAAAAGTGTCACTGAGGTACTTCCAACGTGTAAATCCTTTAGTAGAAAGAGAACTAGAAGAGCAAGTAAAAAGTTTTCAGTACACATTTTTTTTATAACTAACTAACCAGTTTCGCAGTACTTTTGCTCAGTTTTTCAATGTTTTTGTATAATAATGGGCACTGAAATTTCCACCGGTATTATCAATTTGATACTTATAGTACTTTAATGGTTTAGGTGGTCCTTCTTTTAGAAAAAACATCCTTCAGCACCTGACAAACTAGGTGACCAGGATCCTGGATCGGAATCTAAGATAACCACAGGTTGTGTATTTTCTTTAGCCCCTACAGTGGGTTCTTCTAGATTCGTGTCACTGGTTACGGTTACCTGATCGACAGTATCCGTTGTAATTTAAGTATGAGTCTGATTCAGCTTGGGACAACTTCGGATTGTCAACCTCTTTCTTATTGGTTGCTAGGTAGTTCAGTATCGATCCTTTTTCTTTTGTACTGAGCACCAGATAGCTTTTGCATCCATCTGGCATTCTAAAATATACAACAAATTATTAACAAAGTATGTTAATGCTCAATGTACATTTAGAATTTACATCAGTTCTACATACATAAAGACAAAATTTACATCAATTGGAGCTTGAACCTTGATGGCGCAGTTGATTAGCGCCGTACTCTAGCAAAGTACAGGTGGTAGGTTAAAATCCTACTCGACGTAAACTTTTTATTTATGTATTTAATAAAATTAGTAATAATTTTTAATTAAATATTTACCTTTGAACTTATTCGTTCATAACAAAAACTTATAATAATTTATCCAAAATGTCGTTTAAAAATGGTAAGGGGTATGCATCTTTCTTAGTAACTGAATTTAATTTTTTTGCATCAAAGCAGACTCTAAACTCGCCTGATTTCTTTCGAACTAAAACCATTGCAGAATTCCAAGGGGAAGAACTGGGTTTAATAATTCCTTGGTCTAACATTTCGTCAATTTCTTCATTTGCATGTTTGAACATAGCAGGAGATAAAGGATAATATCGTTGTTTAATTGGTATGGCCTCACCCGTATTAATAGTATGAAAAGCTTTATCGGTTTTACCCAATTTTGAATTTGCTAAGGTTTTAAAAAGATCAATAACTTGGTTCAATTCAGAAATTGGATCAGTATTAAGATCATCTATACTTTTAATCATTGAAAAACTTGTCTCCGCAGAATTTGCAACAATAGAATTTTCACTAAAATCAGCTTTAATTTCAAATAATTGACAAAAGTCCATTTCTAAAGTAAGTGCAGTGGTAATAGTTTCAGAAACAATAACTGAAATTGTTTTTGTAATATTATTAATAGTCAAAGAAAAGTCAATACTTCCTAAAATGGATTGTAAAGAACCATCGGCAATAATCAATGATGAAAATGGTGAATTCCTATTTAATTTTAAATCATATTTTTGAATTAAAAACAAAGCGGGCTTACTTAAGATTGTAACAGTAGCTCCACTGTCTAATAAAGCGACAAAGTTTTGGAGTTCCATAAAATTTATTTACTGTAATTAACCATTCTTTCCAAACAGGTTTGTCAGTCTCTGTAAAATTGTCAGGAACGTGTCAACTAACAGAACACTTCCTAATTAAAAGTTTTTTGAAAATTTGCACTTAGGGCAATTAGTAAAAGTCACGTCGGAATGACCACATTTGTAACAAAAAGTAACATTAACATCACTTTCACAGGTGTGATAGGTATGTCCTAATTGTTCATATTTGAAACAAGTTGCTGTTGGTTTAGCGTATTGCTTTCAGAATTTTTGAAAGTTAAATTTGAAATTTTAGGTTTACTGTTTTGATTCGAAGTAAAAGATTTTGATCTATGTTCAAGTTGTTTCAAAACTCAGAATTTGAATTGTTTTTAAATTTAGAATTTTGTATTTTAACCTGTTGTAATTTTTTACATAAATCGACAAGATGAAAAATTTCAGTAACATTAACAAGAGCCAATTATGTTGCATACCAAGGCTGTAAATTTGTCATGATAATCTTAAGCTGTTTAACCTCAGAAGGAGGAATGTCTAATTGAGAAAATGAATTAATCATTTCAGATATAAAGAGGGTTGGAATGTCATCGAAAGTCTGTTTCCTGTTGTTAATGTTATTTAACAAAACTTCATCATGTCCTTCGTGTAAAAATTCGCTTTTCAATTTAATAATAAGTTCATCCCAAGAATTTATTTGAGATCTAATGGCACGAAACCATGTCAAATAGATCAATTCCGGATAATAACATATCAGACTTTGAAATATTGCGAGCAAGCATTCATTCTTCACACCTTTGAATAAATGAGAAAACTTCTTTTTCCCTACCATTAAATTTTAGATTTAATTTATAAACAGGAACAGAAGTTCTAGAAATATTTAAATTCTTAATTAAATTTGAAAAATCTTCGGTTAGCATGTTTACAGAAGTGCTAATTGGTTCATTATTTACCATTAAAATGTTGGAATGAGCAAGATACTGTGAGTCGTTACTCAAATCTAAATTTTCGTTAATCGCTTCAATTAATTCAATATTGTCATTACATAGTGAAGGTAAATGATCATGTAAAAGCACATGTTCGTCATTAAACACTGTATAATTTAAACGTTTAAAGATGTGTAAAAGACGAGTATGTAGTTTGAGATATTCACTTTTTGTTGAATCAATTTTGTATAAATTTATTAATGATTAAATGTTACTAAGTTTGTCCCTTAATTTTGCATCAATTCTCTCTAAATTCAATTTAAGTCAAAACAGTTTACGTTTCTTATCAACTGACATCTTTTCAGCCCCGAGAGCATGACGGTATCTCAATTCTACCAACAATTCGTCGCTTCTTAAAGCTTCAACTACATAAATTGACATGATTAATAAAATGATATACTAATATGCACAAAACACAATAAGGTTATAATAATCATAAATATAAAACATTATAATACCTTTATATGGTAATTATTAATATTCGGAATACGTAAACGAAGATATCTAACACATATACAAAATTGACATACACAAAGATAATTGTAAATTTAATTTCCTAACTATCGAGAAGCATCTAATTCAATAAATTGCAAATCAAGTCCCACGATCGTGTGTAATAAAACATATAATAATCGGGTATTTAGGTTGGTTGTTAATATTTCCACCCTTTATTACTTACACTCCTAATAAAGGAGATTTTGTGCTTTCAGCTCAGTGAGTGATTAAATGGACCATGTTCATAAACTTTGATTTGCTTTAATTAGAAAAGGTGTGTGTGGTTAGATATGTTCGCTTTACAAAGAAATGTAACTTCAACTTGTAAATAAATGTTAAAATGGTTCGGACGCCAACTTATTTTATGGAAAACAAGTAAACCGTAAATGTAATAAATGTAAAATTGAAAACAATAACAAGGTTTATTATAAAAATATTAAATCAAGTTATAAAGTAGCAATTCTTAATACTAATGTTAGTAACTTAAAAATACCTTATACTAATGATTAAAAATAAAATACCTGTTGTATTTTAAAATTTTGGTTGTCCCTGGTTTACTGTTACGGATAAAAAATGCTGACGAAGCCACGCTTTCAAATTTGGTTGTGCAATTAATCTTGAAATGGAAATATAATAGAGTTTTGATATTCGTTGATCCCAAATAAGTAAATTCCTTTACAAACAGCCAAACTTGGTTGATTTAAATGGGTTAATGTACCGTTTATTTATAATTTTCGTCATAGCAACAAACTTCTATTGCATCATTCTCGTTAAATTGAAACGTAATAGTACAATGAAACTACCTAAAAGGAAAATTTAACGTTGTAAAAATGAAAAATAAAAGTGAAACAAAAGTAAAAATAAAAGTATTTTCAGTTATTTTCCAACCGCCATGTATCCATAGTCTTTTTTAAGTTTAAAAAAATTTGGGAGCAAGCGCTTTGTCTTACATATATTCCCAAACAAAACATGTCTCAACAAATATGCATTCCGACAGTGAAAATGCCGATCCTAAAATTTGCCGCCCGATGCAGGGGCACCGATTACACCGGACCTGATGTTAACCATCGGCAACAAAATTTAATCGTAGACTATACCAAAATATTATCATTATATATTTATATCTACATTTCTACATTTTTAATTAGGTCTTTATCATAAAACTAAATATAAGCCGATCCTCCGGCTATATCTCAGGAACTGTTTATCGTACAGCTTTGGAAAAAAAAATTCCTTAGTAAAAACGGCCAAGAGAAATCGCTGGAAATAACTTTCAAGTTTCTAGCTTTACCACTAGAGGGCGTAATCTTTATAGAGAAATTTGAAAACAATTTTTTTATAAAGTATGTCCAATCATAGTAGGTATTAAATAAGTAAATTAGAATGATGCATAATTTCTGCACAAATTTTGTACAATACTTTTTTCTCTATTTTTTCAAATAAGGGGGGGGGGAGTGGGACTGTTTGTATGAATAAATGCCTATTACTTTGGTTTGAATCAACCTATTTTAACGAAATTTATTCTCATTCGAAAGGGCATAGATGAACCAATTACATCTACTATAAAACAATTGGATTTAGTTTTAATTGTCGTAGAGAGGGCACTTTCGAATAAAAAGAAATTAAAATTTGTCTTTGTTAAAATTTTATTCTTATCATGTAGTTCTCTCCACCAAGCTTTACATGAAAGGGATTTCGATGCAAGGCTGGATTACTGCAATTGGATGTTAGGTATGCTGGAAGAACAACCGCATATCATATCAAATATTTTGTGGACAGACGAAGCCACCTTTAGTAGTGCGGGTGGTGTTAATCTGCATAATATGCATTATTGGGCTGAAGAAAATCCGCACTGGATGGACGAAGTGCAGCTTCAAGGTAGGTGGAGTCTTAATGTTTGGTGTGGTATAGTTGATGGAAAAATCATAGGACCATATTTCTTTGAAGAAACTTTAAATGGCGATACATATTTAAATTTTTTGGAAAATGAATTGCCTATTTTATTAGAAGACATTTCCTTACAAACAAGAAGAGATCTGATATTTCAGCATGATGGGTGTCCTGCGCACTTTTCCAGGCGAGTTAGAGATGATTTGAATTTAAGATATCCATATAAATGCATTGGAAGGGTAAGTATATTTCCATGGCCAGCTTGATCTCCAGACTTTTATCTATGGGGAAGATTGAAGGAGTTAGTCTTTCAAACTCCACCAACCACGGGGCAAGACATGAAATAACGCATTAGAAACGCAATAAATAGTATATCCATAGATGAGATTGAAGCAGCTGTTATGTCTACCCGCGATTGATTACGTCTTTGTGTGGACAATGATGGAAAACATTTTGAACATTTAATTGGACATTAAGTTTTAATGTGTGTGATCTTATTTTCATATATTTTGTTATTTTAAGTTATAATACAGAGTAGGCCAATACTAGTTAAGTATATTTACGCGTTTTTACTTATATCTCGAGTTAGACAAAAGATATCGACATGCGGTTTGCGCCATTTTGTTACGAATTTAATCAGTTTCCGTTGTAATTTACAATACCTAGGTGTTTCCATTTAAAAATTGTAACATAGACAAATTTAAATTTTTTTATTCGAAAGTGCCCTCTATCTACGACAATTAAAACTAAATGCAATTGTTTTATAGTAGATGTAATTGGTTTATCTACGCCCTTTCGAGTGAGAATAATTTCGTTAAAATAGGTTGATCCAAACCAAAGTTATACGCATTTATTCATACAAACATTCCCACTCTCCCCCGCCCTTTATTTGAAAAAATAGAGAAAAAAGTATTTAACAAAATTTGTGCAGAAATTATGCAGCATTCTAAGTTACTTATTTAAGACCATATTTTATAAAAAAATTGTTTTTAAGTTTTTCTATAAAGATTATGCCCTCTAGCGGTAAAGCTAGAAACTTGTCTTGGCCGTTTTTACTAAGGAATGTTTTTCCCAAAGCTGTACGATAAACAGTTCCTGAGATATAGCCGGAGGATCGGCTTATTGGCCTACCCGGTACATATAGCTAAGGGTTTATTTAATGCCTCCAAGCAACTTAGTAATAGTAGCTTTACAGTGAAAACACACACTTTCCTTTAGGTGGGAAAATATTAAAATTAAATGTTTTCGAATATTTTTTTGCATTTCTGAAATGAATTACGTTTTCTTGTTGCTCGAGTTTCTTTTTGTGTTGTGAAAAATCCTCTTTTTGTTGCATGTGATGTGGATCGTTTAACTTGTTTATGTCAATTTTATTAGTTGCTAATAGCCAATCTAACATGTTTTTTATTATATCCTGAACTACATACATTATTATTTTAATAAGAATAGATAATCTTGATACAACGTACTAAGCATTCTATACAAATCAGTTATTTTCCTACTGCCATGTATCCATAGTAAGCCTATGTATTTTTTTAAGTTTAAGAAAATTTGGGAGCAATCGCTTTTTCTTACATATATTCTTAAATAAAGTAGCCTCGAAAAATATGCATTCTGACTGTGAAAATGCCACTCATAAAATTTGCCGCTCGGTGCAGGTGCACCTGTTACACCATCGTCAACAAAATTTAAACTTCGACTGTACCAAAATATTATCATTGTAGATAATAAAACATAATTAAAAATGTAGATGCAATGTTATACATATAACTAAGGGTTTATTTAATGTATTCCTAACAATTTAAGTAATAAGAGCTTTACAAGGAACCATATTTCCTTTAGATGAGAAAGTTAAAAATAACTTCGCAAAATTTTTTTTCTGAAATTATTACGTTTTACTGTTTCTCGAGTTTCATAACGTGTTGCGAAAAATCCTCTTTCTATTGTAAGTTTATTAGTTGGCAATAGCTAATGTGACATTTTGTACGGTTTTATTATTGATTGTATGTATTGTTCCGATATTTTTGTAAAAAAAGATGTTAACCAAAGAAGAACGAATTTATTTAATTAAATGTTATGGAATTGGTCGGTTCTATGAAAAATTCCCTAATAGAGCGGTATCGTGCGAAGCATTGCGCAAACTTGTAAGGAAATATGATGAAACTGGATCAGTATTGGATGTCAAAACACCTAAAAAAATGTACGAGGACGGTGCGGCTACACTTTTGGCTATGAACTCCGTGATAGACACCCCTAAATTGTTTTTGCGGAAACGTTCACGATTAAGTAAATCGCATTTACAAAGAATTTGTAAGGAAAATAATGTGCGATCATTTAGACTAATGTTCATACATACACTTGAAAATGGAGATGAAGAGAAGCGGTTGGAGTTTTGTTTGTGGGTTGGTGAGAATTATGTTGATAACAGAAGCTTTCACAGAATGTTTTTTTTTTACTGACGAAGCAACCTTTTGCCCCAACAGTTACGTTTCCTCACAAAATGGTCATTATTGGTCTATGGAAAATTCCAATCACGTTATTCATAACCGAAGTCAACGATATAAAAAAGTTAATGTTTGGTGTGGTTTATGACAGAATTGTTGGCCCATTTTTTATTACCGAAAATTTAAATCAACAAATTTATACGCATCTTTTAGAGACAAATGTATTACCTTTTATAAACTCTTTGCAACCAGAAATGCGGCGTAATATTGTCTGGCAGCATGATGGGTGCCCTGCTCATTCCACACTTTTGGTACGGCAGTGGTTGACAAATCATTTCGGAGATAGGTGGATAGGAAGATTTGGTCCTATTAATTTTCCTGCACGATCGCCCGACCTGACACCAATGGATTTTTTCTTGTGGGGTCTTTTAAAAGAAAAAGTATATTCCGATGACCTGGCACATGATGAAGATATCCTCAAAGCACGAATACAGGCTGCGGTCAACGAAATGAATGTACCAGCAACGATTCGGAAAGTCTATGGTGGATTTATTCATAGGATGGAGAAATGTGTTGAAGTTGGAGGGGGATATGTAGAATAATACGTGTTTACACAATTGTACTATTATTAATATTGATTTTTATGGCTTGCTTAGCAACATGCTAATCGAAAATGCCGTATTAAAAATCGTTCAGATAAAATAAAATAAAATTAAAATTATAACGTGACGTTTAAAATTTTGTATTTAAGCTTTATTTTTCGTCAGAAAAATTTTTATTTATAAAAATTATGTCAAAAATAATAAACAATGGTACTTATCTCAATATGAATTTTCATATTTTCTTAATTTATCAACACCCTGTACATCTGAACTAAGATTTTGCTATGGTAACCCATTTTTTGACAAGCAGAATTTTTTATAGAGCGACTTTTTGTCCTAAAATCAATAATAAACATTTTTCTTCTCTTGTCAACTTCATCTTGGGACACTGTATATTCTTAAATAAAATGTATAATCTAAATTCTATTTTTTTTGCTATTGTTTTAATAGCTTAGCAATGTGTAAAAAAAAGTAGTAGTAATACTATTATTGACAAGACATTTTCATTTTTAATAAAAATCAGCAAAATTATGGAATTTGAAGTTATTTCAAATTAATTTTGATGAAGTGCGTTCGATTACATTAGTTCAACCATTTCATTTTGGTCCTTCGCACCGGATTTGTTTATTTTAGACAAATTTTTATGTTTTCTGGTCATTCAAATGGACATTGATGAAGCAAGCATACAAGAATTCACAGATACACTACACCTTTTCCAGTTTTATTTGAGAAGTTGTTAATTGTATTTGAGAATTGTTACTTGTATTTTAGAAAACATCAAAAGTAGATGAAAATAGTCAGTTGAATTTGAGAAAACAACAAATGTAGTTGAGAATAGTCAATTGTATTTGAGAAAGTATCATTTCATTTTAAGAAGTCGTTAATAGTATTTCAGAATGTGTGATTTGAATTCGAGAAGTCAATTGTGTTTGAGAAGAATATCCAAATTAAATCAGCTGTTTGGTATTATGATTATTGTATTGTTTGTTTGTTTACTTGCAAATAAATAACAAATAAGGTTATGTTTTGTTTGTACTGGTAGTGGATGTGTTTTGCACTTTTGAAAGAAAATATTGATGTAATTTATGTTAATTACTTGTAATATGGAGCTCATCGGCATTTGCCGATTTACCATGTTGAGGAGACAAGTAACAAGAATGTTACCGTGTAAACATTTGTTACATGAGGCTTGCTTAGAAAACCAGCGTCAATTACAGATTTTGAATGCAGAACAATGTCCTACTTGCCGACAAGCTATCGAGACAGTGGAAAACATTGAAAGAAAAAAATATCACAAGCACTCCGTCCAAGATCGGTGAAGGATTGTGACTACTGCCAACAGAGGAGAAGATTGGGTGGCGTTGAGCACTTAACTGAATGTGCCCTACAAAACAGCATACTGGTGGGTCAGATCCGGAGATGATACACCTCTAGCCAAAGGGGGAAAGAAGCCAAAAGTTGTCACTGAAGAGGAAATGGATGTGATTGTAAGCTGGATAGAGGACGATGCTGGTCTTACCCTAGAACAAATTAAAAGTAAGGTTTTGACTACTTTCCAAAAAACTGTTTCTTAATCAACAATCGGAAACTACCTCGAGAACAGAGTATTGAAATTAAAACAGGTCCATTATGAACCTGTAACAATGAACTCAATTGAAAATAAGGCTAGGCGAGCCGAATATGTTCGAACCTTAAACCAACTTATACAACAAGGAAAACAAATCGTTTGGGTTGACGAGACCAACTTCAATCTGTTCTGTAGGCGTAAAAGAGGACGTGCTAAAGCTGGAATCAGAGTAGTGCAAAAGCTACCTGCAAGCAAAGGTCCGAATGTACACTTAATTTGTGCAATATCGGCAGCAGGCTTGTTAGCTGTGGAGCGAAGAAGAGGATCATTTACTAATGAACTAGCGAATGAATGAGGTTGAAACGCTTACGCAAAGATGGGAAGACACAGCCAATCGGCTTGAGGATCTGGTAGTTGTTGTCGACAACGCTCCTTGTCACAGCCGGGTAGAAGCAGTTCTTGATAGGACACCAGCAACACTACTGCGGTTAGCTCCTTACTCACCAATGTTGAATCCCGTTGAAATAATATGGTCTAAAGTGAAGGCGTTTGTAAAGGCAAATCTGCGAATTCCACAAGTTCAACCTCCAGGTGTTGGAGAACAAAGACTCACCTACTTAGAAAATGTGATTGGTGAAGCAAAAACCACTATTGTCGGCGGTGATTGTGCACGTGCAGTTCAGCACACTACAACCTTCCATCCTGCAATTTTAGCAATGGAAAACATGCAAGTGGGAAGGTAAAAAGTTTTTTTTTTTTTCATTTGATTTTACGTTGTTATTGAATTATGTGAATAAATACTGTGAAATAAGGAGGTAGACTCATATTTATTATTGTGTTCACAGTATTCATCAATCCTAATGATATGGCTAAAATGTGAAAAATCTCTTTATCAAACAGGCAAAATTAGGACTACATATTTAGTCCTCTCTACCACTTAACCTTTGGGAACAAAAAAATACATCAAACCAGTTACAAAAAAGACTTACAAATTGTAAGAAAAAATTAAACTAACTAAATTAATAGAATTAACCTAAACATAACATTATTACTAATTAATTATTATAAAGGATCAAATTTTTATATATAAAAAAAATATAAATTAAAATATTTATTCAAAAATAATCACTATGTAACAAACAAACAAACAAACAAACAAACAACCAAACAAACAAACAAAGAAACAAACAAACAAACAAACAAACAAACAAACAAACAAGCTAGCAAGCAAGCAAGCGCACGCACGGGCGCACGCACGCACGCACACACGAACGCACAAACGCACGCACGCACGCACGCAGGCACGCACGCTCGCTCGAGCGCGCACGCACACGCGCACGCGCACGCGCACGCGCACACGCACACGCACACGCACACGCACACGCACACGCACACGCACACGCACACGCACACGCACACGCACACGCACACGCACACGCACACGCACACGCACACCACACACACACACACACACACACACACACACACACACACACACACACACACCAGACAGGCTCATCATACAATCATTATTCGCTTATATCACAACGCAGGCCCCGATCACCACCCGTAACTCCCTCTACAGTAGTCCCGCAACAGTAGCAGCAGCATCAGGCTATGTTATACATGTGATTTTGTTTTTCTCATTTTCAATTGATATCTTCTAAAATACATTTGACCATTTCTTGAATACAATTTACTACTCTCAAATTCATTTGATGCCTTCTCAAATTCAACTGACTATTCTGAACTACATTTGTTGCTTTCTCAAATACAATTGATACTTTATCAAATTAACCTTATGCTTTCTCGTATAAAATTGGAAAAGGTGTAGTTAGTTATAATTGAACAATGGAAGAAGCTATATTTCTTCACAAGTCATTTGAATGGAAATCTTTGATGCATTTAATGTGTTGAGGTGCGTTGTAACATCTTATAATTACATTTAATTGATTCTGAGTCGAAAATATCTAAATTACTTCTTAAAATTTGTTAAATACGCTTGTTGTATTTAAAGACATTCATTTCAGGATTCCTTGTGCAAACTTTGTTTTTACATTTAAAGAGAGTTATCGAGGCTAAAACGTTTTTTTAAATCATTAATTTATAGTTTAATTTATTTTTTAAAACAATTCGATGGCTCCAAATAAATCAAAAGATTTCAAGTTATTGATGTGTAGAGCTAGTATCATTTTAGAACAAGTTAGTAATTTTAACGAATTTGTTAGTTCATTCGACGACGAAATATTACTAAGAGTGTAACAGCAATTAAAATTTGAATTCGAGTTATTCAAGCCAACCTTAAATGAATATAAATCAGTTTCAGAGCAAATATCCCTTTATGGAGATGAGATGCACAATATTCCATCGTTTTCGCAATTTTACAAAGATTTCGTGTCTATTTCAGTGACAGTTCAGTCTTTAATTGACAAATCTGATCAAAAAATTAAATTATTGTCAAACGAAGGTTTAATTAGTACGTGTTCTATTGCGAATAAAAATAAGGAAAATGTTAAGCTTCCTACCATAAATCTTCCGAGTTTCTCCGGAAAATATCAGAATTTTAGAGCATTTTTCGAATCCTTTCAAGTAGATAGATTCTAATGAAAACTTATCCCAAATTGAAAAATTCTTATATTTAAAAAATTGTATGAAAGGTCTTGCTTTGCAAACGTTAAGTGAAATTAAACCTTCTGAAACTAATTATTCTATCTCTATCGATCTTTTAAAAGAAAGATATGATAACCAAAAGTTGCTTATTTTCAGCAATTTTGATTCTTTATTTGAAACGCCAAGAATTCGTAAAGATACACAATTGCGGGAATTTTCCAATAATTTTGTCAAACATTTGCGCACAGTAGACAATGAGGGTATATCACCGCAAGAGTACAAAGATGCCGTTTTGGCATACATTGTTAAGAATAAAGTAGGTTCTATCACTGCTAAAGAGTTTGCCAAACAATTTGCAAGGAAAATTCCTAATGTTGAACAGACATCTAAATTCTTGTCTAACAAATGTGATATTATCGACGACATTTCCAACGTACCAAGTAATTCTATTTCCAATTTAGGAAAAAAAATCAAATCAAAAGAGTTCCTACAGTCTAGCTCAAACTATGCACTATTGTGCCTTGTGTAAGGAACAGCATTTCGTAAATCATTGCCTATCCTTCTTGGCCTTATCTATCAAGAATCGTTTCTACAAAGCAAAGTATTTGCGGCTTTGTCTTGTGTGTCTTCGTCATGACATTAAGTCCAAATGCACTTCTACTACGAATTGCAAAAATTGTAATCAACGTTACAATAGTTTACTTTGTTTCAAGTCTGCTAATTCAAATAATTTAAAGCATGAAATTATTCGGCCTGGTGCTCCTTGCCAGAATGAGATTAGTAGTCTTTCTTCTTCTAATTCTGTTGTTTCCCTGCTCAGTCAGGAATTCCAGGTGTTGAGTCCTCTGAGACTCCCACCATTTTTTCGGTATCTGGGTTTTCAAGATCCTTTGAGGTTTTATTATCCACTGTTCAAGTTAACGTCGTCAGTGACAACAAGTCTTTTACTGTTAAGGGTCTCCTTGATTCAGTGTAAATCAATCAACTTTACCCTTAAAGGCATTAGCGAGTCAGTATCAAGCTGCTCGAAGTACACTTCTGTGGAATTACACTCCACAACTGGACGTTTCAAGTCTGATATCGACTGTTTAGTCGTTCCCAAAATTACTGATCCTCTTCCTCGAATTATGTTCAGTAAAGACCTTTTGGAGATTCCTCCTAATTTACGGCTCGCTGATCCTTCTTATAATCAGCCAGGCGACATTGATATTTTGATTGGTGCATCTATGTATCATAAACTAACTTTGCCTCACAAAATTTCTTTAGGATCCTTAATGCCCACGTTACAAAACACTCTTCTTGGTTGGGTCATTGCGGGCGATTTACTTACGCTTTCAAATTCTTCATGTTGTGGTATTTCGACAGTTTGCTGTCATACCACATCTTAGTTCAATGAACCCAATACAGATTTTCATCAAGCTTTGACCAAATTTTGGGAATTGGATAAACCCAAACCTATTTCAAAGCTGTTTTTACTTTCACCTCAAGAGAGATTTTGTGAGAACCATTTTCTCAATACTATTCGCACGGACGAAACCGGTAGTCTTACCGTCTCGATAACTTTCAATTCAAAATTACTACTGCTAGGTGATTTTAAACACATCGCCGAATCACGTTTTTTCCATTTAGAGAAACGTCTGCACAGAGATCCAGACCTTCTGAAGCAATATTCACAATTCATGTTCGAATACGAGGCTCTGAGTCACATGACCAAGATAGCAGATGCGGAGAGACATTTTCCTTCTGACGCTCATTTCATAGAAACGTTTGATAGTCCTATAAATATCTCAGAGATACCTCCGCAGTTTTTTCATCACGCTGTTGTTAAGTGGTCTTCTTTGACTGCGAAACTGAGCGTAGTTTTCGATGCTAGCGCAAAAATTTCCACCAATATCTCAGTTAACGACGCTCAGATTGTCGGTCCTCAAGTTCAGGATAATCTGTTTGATATTTTATTGCGCTTTCGTGCTCACGAGGTTGCCTTCTGTTGTGACATCGCCAAGATGTATCGTATGATCAATGTCGATGCTGCATCAAGTAAGTTCCAGCATGTTCTCTGGAGAGAACATCCCGAGAAACCTCTCGATATTTATCGTTTAAATACAGTCACTTACGGGACTGCTTCGGCTAGTTACCTAGCCACTCGTTGTCTGACCTATATTGCAGGCTCTCATAAGGATTCCTTTCCTGAAGCTGCTGCAGTTATTTCGAAGAACTTCTATGTGGATGATCTTTTATTTTCAACTGGCCGTATTCAAAACGCTATTCGAATAAGGGAAGAAGTATCTTCTATCTTGTCTGCTGCTGGCTTGACTATCCGCAAGTTTTTATATAATAAGCAGGAAGTTTTACCTTGGCTGATGTCCGATGTCGTTGAATTTTCCACTGTTCCCCTTATCGAATGTTCTGAATCCAAAACTCTAGGTATTCATTGGGATTCTGAGAATGATCTTTTGTTCTGTAAGGTTGACATACCTAATGACGATTCCGTTCCTACTAAAAGGAAAATTTTATCTAGCATTTAAAAAATTGTCGATCCATTGGGTTTATGTTCTCCTCTTATCATTAGAGGAAAAATTTTGATTCAGAAGATTTGGCATTCTGGCATTGAGTGGGACGATTCTATCCCTTCCGAGCTGATGTCCGAGTGGTTTGAATTTATGACACAGTTACAGCATCTGCATATCATCAAGATTCCTTGTTGCGTTATTCCGAACTCTACGTCACAGATTGAGCTCCATGAGTTTTGTGACAGTAGTGTTATGGCTTATGGTTGCTGCTTCTATTTGCGTTGCTGCACTGCAGATAGCCACGTAACTTGTACTTTGTTATTTTCTAAGTCCAAGGTTGCACCTCTACGCACAGTTTCTATCCCTTGGTTAGAGCTTTGTGCGGCAATGTTATTGTCAACGTGGTGTCCTAAAATCCTCGAAATTTTTGATATTCACTTTCATAGTATTTTCTTATGGACAGATTCCAAAATTACTTTAAATTGGATTAATTCTGTTCCCAACAAGTATCACACTTTCATTGCCAATCGCATTGCTATCATACAGGAATGTACTATCATTCAAGATTGGCATCAAGTTTCAACTAATAAGAACCCAGCAGATCTAGTATCACGTGGTCCGAACCTTTCGACCTTGAAGAATAATCGTGTTTGGTTTCAAGGTCCTGAGTTTCTCATTCATAATGATTCCAATTGTTTTCATGATTACATCCCAGATTCACATGAGAGTACTGAACTCAAGGGTACCGTTGTATTAATTTCTACCAATTTGTTAGATGATTCCATTTTTGATAAATTTTCTTCCTACGGAAAACTACAACGAATTATAGCTTTTGTTTTGCGATTCAATTATAATTGCCGAAATGGAAGAAGACGAACCGGCAATTTAAAGGTCACTGAACTCTGGAATTCTTTGACCGCACTTACCAAGCTTCGTCAAGCTAATTCTTTCTTTAATGAGATTAAGTCTGTCAAAAATAACCTAGTTATTAAGAATTCACCAATTCAAGCCCTAAATCCCTTCTTGGATGATATGGGTTGTCTACGCGTTGGCGATAGACTAACTAATTCAGAATTTTCATTTGACAAGAAATGTCCTTTAATTCTCCCAAAGGATCACAAGTTCACTGAACTGGTTATTTTAAAAGGTCATAAAGAATTATTTCACGGTGGCGCACAGCTCCTTCTCTCACATATTCGAGGAAGTGTTTGGCCCATAGGAGAACTTTCCTACATTAAGAAACTTCTGCGAAAGTGTGTATCTTGTTTTAAAGTTAATCCTGTTGTTAAACATCCGATCATGGGTAATTTGCCTGAAACTCGGTTAAAACAAGTATATCCATTTTACAAAGTTGGTTTGGATTATGCTAGAATTATTAGTATAAGAGATAGAAGCACTCGTTGTGCACGATTATTAAAGGCATATATATGCGTGTTCGTCTGTATGGATTACTCACTCTACACATTTAGAATTGGTTTCTTCCTTAACTACTGAAGCCTTCCTGAATTGCTTGAAACGATTTATAACTCGTAGGGGTATGCCTAGCTGCATATCTAGTGATAACGCTACTAACTTTCGTGGAGCTAAAACAATTTTACATTCTTTATATTCAGTTTTGCATGAATGAACGTATACTTAGTTTTTTGGCTTCAAGGTCAATTAAGTGGCAATTTATCAATCCTCATTCTCCACCTGAAGGTGGCATTTGGGAAAGTGCCATTAACTCTGTAAAAAAACATTTGAAATGTATACTCGGTAACGCAAACCTCACATTTGTGCATTTGTATACAATACTAACGATGATTGAGTCAATATTAAATTCAAGACCGTTGTCAATTTTGTGGTCTGACCCTGATGATCTTGTGCCTCTTACACCCGGACATTTCTTGGTGGGTCGTCCATTAGTAGCGCTGCCCGAACGCGATTATATGTCTGTGCGAGAAAATAGACTTTCTACATTTCAACGAGCACAACGAATATCTCAACATTTTTGGAAGCGTTGGAAAAGGAGGTTGTTTCTGAACTTCAGAAACGTCAAAAATGGAGCAGAAAACTTCCTGATCTCCTCCACATCAACTACATTGTGCTTTTACAGGATGGCAGTCTTCCTCCTCTTCAGTGGCGGCTTGGGTTAATAACTAATATATATCGGGGTGCAGACAGTGTTATTCGTGATGCTTCAATAAGACTGCCTGGTGGATCTGTAGTGCGTCGTTCTGTGCACCGTTTGTCTGTGCTTCCTAATAACTAAAGAAAACAATTTTTTTTTTGTTATTTAGACTTAAATTTATACAATGTTACAATTTCTAGATTTGTTACTCTCATAATACTTTTTGTATTTGTTGAAATCCTCAAGGGATTCCAAGGGGTGTTGCTATGTATAATCTAAATTCTATTTTTTTTTGCTATTGTTTAGTAGCTTAGCGATGAGTAAAAAAAGTAGTAGTAATATTGTTGACAAGACATTTTCATTTTTAATAAAAATCAGCAAAATTATAGAATTTGAAGTTATTTCAAATTAATTTTGATGAAGTGCGTTCGATTACATTAGTTCAACCATTTCATAAAATATATAAAAAAATATGTAATCTGTCAGTGAAAATGCCCCCCTTAAAATTTGCCGCCCGGTACAGGTGCACCTGTTACACCATCGCCAACAAAATTTAATGGATTGTACCAAAATATTATCATTGTAGATAATAAAACCTGATTAAAGGGTAGATGCAATGTTATACATATAATTTAATGTATTCCGAACAATTCAAGTAATAAGAGCTTTGCAATGAAACACACTTTCCTTTAGATGAGAAACTTAAAAATAACTTGGCAAATATTTTTTTTCGTATTTATGAAATTATTTACTGTTTCTCCAGTTTCCTAACGCGTTGCGAAAAATGCTCTTTTTGCTATATTTTTATGTGGATTTTTAACTCGTCTATGTCAATTTTATAAATGCTATCAGTAATTAAATTTATTATATCCTGAACTATCATTTTAATGAGAATCGATAACCTTGATGCACTTTTTATAATACCCTACGTTTGAATTAACCTCTTGTGAATGAAAAGCATCTCTTATTGCACGATTTTTGTTACTTTACGTGTTCGGCCACGCATTCGATAAACCTACAAATTTTCGAAAATTTTCATTTATTAGGCAATACCATTCGGTTGTAAAATCTAATAAGGTGCAAAAGTAGGTGTGTTTAAATCTTTAAAGTAATAAATTAGCTAACTATATTAGCATTTATAGGGTCATAAATAATTGAACAATTAAGAGACTTTTTTTACTAACAGTTTTGAAAGTGGCACAGTAATTGTTAGATGCCCAATATTTCAATTTTGAGTACGTAGACACGCGTGGGCAGCTCATATAATCAATTTACCGGAAATTCCCACCAATCCCCCAAATCACGAAAATTGTAAAACAACTTTAAAAATAATTTCAAGCTAATCCGTTGATTGAGATGTAGATGGCGGTTGAATCGCACAATTTATACTTATTTAATTGCGTATAATTTTCTTAATAGTCAGTAGAAGGGAAAAAATGATAATGTTCAATTCGGGACATGATAAAATGTAAGAGAGACGAAGCCTGGGAAAATTTACTAAATGAAATACTTTATAATCTTTGATCAGCGCCTTTGGGAAGAATGTGCTTCCCATTACAATTCGGCATTGAAGATATTATGTCCCTCACACTTTATGGCAAAAATTGCTATCTTACCATTATTTATTAACATCTCTACGGTCGTGGTAAACAAAAGGATCACGATGAAATGTTATGTTGAAAAGCATTCGATACCTTTCTAGGGCATAAGTATAGGTTATCAATAATCAACATCGATGATGATCCGTTGTGTAAGATGTGACTGCTTGGTGGCTTACTACAAATTCTTAAATTATAAGGTACGATCTTTTTCAGTTTACTACCATTTGGAAGGTATTTTACAATGCAAAAAATTGTGTAAATATTTGTTGTGGTTGGCTGGTTGGTAAGAGGGGGTGCCCTCGTAAAGTCGTCTAAATATTTATTATTTTAACACTTCCTTCGTTTTTATATATGAAACGACGATCGATTACCCATTTGAAGGTATTTTGTTTGTTGGAATAACCGATTTCCTGTCCGGATGTTAAAGTCGAAGACTTATTATTGGTTCCTATTAAAGAAACAAGGCATAGAACGACTCTATAAAATGTGCTCGAAACATCTTTATTTAGTGGCTCAGATAACGCTTCTTTCTTTATTTCTGTTGTCACACGGTCAACCTGGGTGGGTTTTTGTTAATGCTGTTATCAATCACAAACACACCTAAATGCTGATAAGTAGATAGACCTACCTGTTAGTTGGTTTTTCTTATACATACACACATATTTAACCTCGACACGAAATCGATTCTTTAATAAAAGTTAATTTTTTATGTCGACTCTTTAATTAGTTTTTGACCGATGTCGTCGCTTTATTTTTTTTACGAGCGAATGTTCTTTTGATTGTAACCATTACTTATTGCTAAATAAAAAATTTGAAATTGTTTCTTTTGATGTGAATACTTCTAAAATATCGTTTTACTCATTAATTTCGCTTAAATAATCTAACTTATTGCTTAATTTTTAATATTAACTTACAGTAAAGATCTTTAATTAAAAGTGTCATTTCTTCACAAAAATACGTTTCCTAAGGACAACAATGATTTTCTTCATTTAATCAGTGTACTAAAATAATAACCAATAATTAAGATGTGCTTACACGTGCATCTTAGAGTTATGTTGTCTATTGGTTATCTTTATATGCAAATTGATTCGGCAATAAAATGTAAGAGCTCTCTGTTTAGTTTATTCTTTTATAATATTATTGATGCATTGCTATGAATTGAATTATTACTGAGATTTCTGGCAATGTCAATTTATTTCACGTTTATTTATTTAAATTTAATAGTTATCTACCGCGTATTTATATCATGTGCAATATCATGTTTGGAACAAATAATGCTACATTCCTATTAATAAAAAAATTCCATCTACTTAGAAAAAAATTCACCAATCAGTAGTTCCTGGAGTATTTATTTATAAGTGCGCCTTGAGCTTTCCATACATAAAGGGGTTTTCCCCTCTAATGTGAAGTCAACATTTCATAAAGGTAATTGAAGTTCCGGACGCCCTCCAAAGAGTTCTCGAGTTCTTGATAAATTATAAAAATAGTTCCGCGGATAAAGCCTACCAAATTTTCTTTAGATATAGGGGGCAGGAGGGGTAAATTTCACACTACTCTCAGTTGTTCTGAAAGTGATTTTTTTGTAGTTTTCGAAAGATCATAAATAGTTCTAGAGTTTTCAATAAGTTAATTTAAATAGTTTCGCTCAAAATCAACTGTAAATCCAGCACCAACCGGGCAATTGGAGCATCAAAAATCCCTGGTATCTTTGTAATTACAAAATACACTGCAAAATTTTATTATAAATTGCTTTATCACGTGTGAGGGGCTATCCGGAACGATAATCAGAACTCCAAAATGTCATGAAAGTATTTCCTCTATGGGAATAATAAAAATCTCTGGAAATATAAAAATTAACCTTAATTATTTTAATGTAAGCTTTCATGTAAAATTTTATTATTATGGAAACTTTTAGAACTCTTAAGGAGTTATCTAGAACTCTAATCAAAACTCCAAAATTCTATTAAAATAGGATAAGTCTGGGACAATTCGACCACCGGGAGAGACCGACCAGTAACGATAACTTAAAAAGTATTCAATAGGTGGCTCTCCTTGTTCGTCGCTAAATGCTGCTTAGTCATTCGCATCGTGGCTTCTTGTTGAAACGTTATTGTTAACTAAAAGTCGAAAGTTATTCATGATTCGTTATTTTAAGGGTGCTCAGAATTTTACGACAATAACAGTGCTAGTGCTATTGCTTCCGAGCAGGTAAGTTTATTGAAGTAAACTCTGTTTCCCTTGCTGAAAGGGATATTATACTACAATTTAACCTAATATGTAGAGGCATAAGATAAACACCAACACAGCGCCCTGTTGGTCGATCTCTCCCGGTATTTTGGGATAGTCCGACCACTTTGACTTGGGATAGACCGACGACTTTGTCCATGAAATATCATACAACAAACTCAAAACATTTATGTATAAAACTGTTAATCAAGTATATTTTTGGTGTGATATTTGTTCAGATCAATATGCCTAACGTTTACCACCGAAAGGGCAGTTCGAATAGAGCTACTTGGACCTCCCTGCAGCTTCAAGATGCCATAAACGCAGTACGCAATAAAACAATGGGGGTTAACGAAGCTGCTAAACAATTTGGAATCCCAAAAACAACTCTTAAAGATCGATTAAAGAAAAACGATACCAGTAAAACTTGTCGTCTTGGTCCTCCATCATGCTTAGGAGAAGTTACCGAACCGAAACTCGTAAAACACATAAAGAAACTTCAATCATTTGGATTTGCATCAGATCGCGAGTCTGTCAGAACATGGGCTTTCCAAAAATTAGCGGAAAGAATACATGTAAAACACAAATTTAATAAAGAATCAGACAAGGCCGGTTAAGATTGGCTGCAGTTATTCCTGCGTCGTCATACTGATATTTTGTATCAGAAAGGCAGAGGGAGTTTCGATTGCTCGAGCTGCAGGTATGTCTAGGGAAAATGCTAAGCGTTATTTTGAACTGTTAAGCAAAATTCTGAGCGAGAATGATTTACATAAAAAACTTTCAAATATTTTCAACGTCGATGAAACTAGACTGCAGCTAAATAACAGACCGGCACAAGTATCGGCAGCCAAAGGTTGTAAAAACGTTTCGGCAATAACTTCGGGGAAAAACGGCGAAACAATTTCCGTTATATCTTGTTGTAATGCCGAAGGAGTGTTGTCACCAACCTTTTCAATATTTAAAGGCAAAAATAACAAAGACGAGTATTTAGATGGAATTCCATATGGATCGGGTATGGCAATGAGTGAGAAATCGGCATACGTAAATGCATCTATATTTTGGGGTTGGCTGAAAAACCACTTTGTCCCTCGTAAACCGACAGAAACAGTTTTACTTATTTTGAACGGTCACACGCCTCATACAAATTCAGTTGAGATATTAGAATTTTGCGAACAGAATCATATTATACTCCTCTGTTTATCCAGCCACAGTACCCACTACTTACAGCGTCTTGATTTTTCAAGTCCCTTAAGAGTAATTATTATGTGGCTGGTAATAATTACGGTACGGCAAATTGTACTAGAAAGTTATCTCGGCTTCAATTTGGAAAACTTTTAGGATTCGTTTGGAACAAATCTACAAGTGCAGAAAATATGGTTACAGGACTTCGAGCTACCGGAATTGCATCATACAATCGCGAAGTAATCCCTGATCATGCTTACATTAGTCTTAATATGGAACCACCTGCTACAAAAAATGCTTCTTCTGACTCTCCTATTCTACAGACCTGTTCTCAGTCTTCTAATATTCGACCTCGTACACCATCGCCTCGTCCTGATTGTTCTCATTTTGAAGAAGTTTTTCAACCTGTAGTAGCCTCAACAGTCAAAAGTGATGACCCTACACCAGGTAAACTGCTAGGTTCAATTTCACCAGTGCCTGTAACAAGTTCCCAAGTGCTATGCACAAAACGTAGACGGCAGTCAGCAGCTATTTTAAATACATCTCTTCGTATTAAAGAGCAGCGAAATAAAAGAATCGCCAAGAATCATTGGGCATAGTTTCCAAAAAAGAAGTAAAAAGTTTTTAATAAACAACCTTGTCTTCGGAAGAAAAAAATCTCACCAACGGAAAGAATATGAAACATCTTCTGCTTCAGATGATGAAAGCATTGTTTTACAAGATAGTAGTGATTGTGCGGAAGAATTTAACAAAAATGACTGTGTAGGATGTGGTGAAAATTATTACAAGACAACTAAAGCTGATGATTGGGTTAAGTGTCAGAACTGTAGACGTTGGTTACATGAAGGGTACTTCAAGTACCCAAAACAATGTGAAATATAGAAAAACATAAAATTAATATTATTTTCAACAAATAAATTCCAAAAATGAATTAGTTCTTAGTTTAGTCTTTAGTTTTAGATTTATTTGTATTTAATGTACATGGTCAAACTCGCCCGAACAAGGTGGTCGGAGTCACCCGGCCACTAAGGGTGGACCGACCGATGCAGTGTTTATTTTTATATATTCCAGCCATTTATTTAGTTATATTCTGTTCAAATAAAGGGTGATATATAAATACGAAATGGTTTTTTTTTTCTTAAGAACTTATACGAACGTCAGCATCTATAAAAACCGTTAATTTTTTTGTACTTACTCAAAAAGTGGTCGAACTATCCCGGTCTTACCCTATTTTCTCAAATAGTTCATTTATGCATATACAGGGTGAGTGTTTAGTGTGGGATTGATCAATTACTCCGTTACAAAAAATTGTAGTTAACGATATGCTCGTTATTTGGGAAATATGCCGATCTCTAGAGAGTGATTCATAACTACGTAGTAAGACAAACATACAATTTTTTTAATGGGACACCCTGTATATTTCTTCATATTTAGATTCCTCTTATAATCCCTGTTCTTACAACCAAGCAGAGTAGGGTAAGAATACTTTTGGACATTTGAAGAAAAAAATGCGTTGAAATTTTTTTTAGGTAATTGTGAGAAACTAAAAACAGATTTTTTAGCTAGATAGCTTTAAATATTAAACTTTATATTATTGTAAATCGCAACAGGAGTAAAGTGAATTATTTTATAATATACGGGGATTTTACAAAAAAAAAGATGTTACGTGTTCATGATTTTATCGAATATTTGCCGTTAGTTTCGAAATTATAAGTTATTAATTAATATCGGACTTCTGAAATGTAGTATAAGTTCATAAAACTGACCTTGATAACGCATAAATTCTTGGAAGGTTTTAGATGGTAACGTTGCTTTTTTTTAGCATTGGGCCCCCAATTTGCCTTTGCGGGCTGATACTCTAACGAGTGTTTGGCGTGTAACAGGTAAATTTGTTCAAAGGTTAATTTTTAACTTAAATTAACTTAACCTTCACGCCATTCCCTTGCGGGGTAGGCAAAACAATCCCTGCCTCTTATTTATTTTTCATTCACAATCTTTCTCCACGCTTTCCTATCTCCGCATACCTCCTTAGATTCCGCAAGATTCATACATTGTCTCTGACATGCCCTTTTATTTTTGAAACTCCTTATCTTTCTTTCCTTTATCATACATTCTACTACTTTCAGCCAAGTTTTACGCGGCCTCCTCGGCCCGGCCTTACCTCTAGCCTCACCCACATATATTTGCTTCCTTAATCTTGCGTTGTTTATTCTCTCAATGTGACCAAACCAACGTAATGTACTATTTTTATATCTGTCCATCATCGTCTTTTCCTCGCCACACTGCTTCATTATGCACTCATTCTTTATCTTGCCCCGTCTCGTTTTACCACATGCGCTTCTCAGGAATCTCATATCCAAGACATTTATTTTTCTTTCGTGCTTTTTTTGACATACCCATGTCTCACTTCCATACAGTACTGATGGGACAAACACGTCATTATAGATTGCTTGTTTCGCAGCTAGGCTCATGCTTTCGTTTCTCATTATCGTCCACATACTTGCAATCCTTCCAGCATTGACCCTTCGTCCAATTTCGCCCTCCATTGTACCATCTGCAGTAAACATTCTACCCAGATATTGCAGCTCGTCCACTTGCCCCACAATTTCATCTTGCAGAGTCAATACTCTACTCTACTTTCCACCTTCCCGATTGAACATCACAATCAGTTTTGTTCACGTTTACCTTTAGGTCCATGCTATCACAGACTGTATCAAATTTCCTCAGAGCAGTTTGTAGCTCATCCGGACCGTCACTTAATAAAACTGTGTCATCTGCATACACCATTTACGTCACCAAGCATTACACCATTTGTATCGGTACATGCTTGTCTAACACGTTTATCTATGTATACATTGAACAACAACGGTGACATGAGCTAATTGCACCTGTGAGCAATACAGTTTGTACCTTCGGACGAATATTATACCTTTGGACGGAAGTTGTTACAAGAAAAGAATTAAAAAAAATCACAGAACTAGGGCATAAAGTGAGGAATATAATTAATGGAAAACGAAGGCAGAGTAAAGAACCGCTCAACATGTTCTTTGTCGATCTAGAACCTGCCGATAATAATAAAGAAATTTATGCAATCAATTACATACAAAACTGCGTAGTACAAATTGAACCACCAAGGAAAGATAAGAACATAATCCAGTGTGTGAGGTGTCAGTTATATGGGCACTCACAAGCCTATTGCAACCGACCATTTGTGTGCGTAAAATGCGGCGGTGCACACAGTACAGCAAGCTGCAAAAAAAGTAAAGACACACCTGCAACGTGTGCTTTATGTGGAGGTTCACAATCCGCAAATTATAAGGGCTGTGAATACTACCATCGGTTATATAAAGGTCATCCTCACAACAATAATCCTACCAAATTTCCACCACAACGCGCAAATACAAGCTTGCTGTCAACACCAAACCCTACACATCAACGAAAAAGTTATACTGCTGCACTCAGTAGCAACACAAATAATATGCAACCAATACGAAACAATCATAACGCCAATAATAATGAAAATATCACTAACATGTTTAGTCAACTCATGAATGAATTCAAAAACATGTTTCAACAGCTTATTCAACCAAACAGCATGGTCCTGAACATGCTAACAATGCTTGTCCGACAAAAATAATGGCTAAACTACTCAGGATAGCTTTATGGAACGCCAACGGTGTAACTCAGTACAAAGAAGAAATTAAAATAGTTCTTCACCAACACTTAATTGACATCCTTCTGATTAGTGAAACACATTTTACTGTGAGATCTTTCTTTAAAATACCTCACTATAAATTCTACCATAGAAATAATTCGGATGGCACAGCCCATGCTGGCAGTGCAATACTAATAAAAGATACAATTGATCATTACGAACTACCGAGTTACGCCGAAAACTGCTTAGTAGCCACATCTATCAAAGTCAAAGCGCTACGATATGATATTACTATTTCGTCAGTATATAGTCCCCCTCGCTACAACCTAAAAAAAGAAGACTTCGAAGCGTTCTTCACAACCCTTGGTCCTAAATTTTTATCAGGGGGAGATTACAATTCCAAAAATACTATATGGGGTTCATGTCTCACCACCACCAAAGGCAGAGAATTGGCCGAAGTACTAAAGAAGAAAAATTATTCTTATCTATCCACAGGCACGCCTACCTATTGGCCGACAGACCCATCTAAAACACCCGACCTTCTGGACTTTTTTATCACTAATGGCATCTCACAGTCGTATATGGACATAGAACCTAATTACGACCTACCATCGGATCATACTCCCATAATAGCAACAGTCAGTACAACTATAATAAACAACAAAAAATCAACAAAACTTCATAATGCAAGAACAAATTGGGACGTCTACAAAAGTAAAATTACCGACGCCATTAATCTAAAAATCCATCTCAAAATTCCCGAAGAACTTGAAGAAGCCACTAAGAACTTAATTATAACCTTGCAACAAGCAGCCAAACAAGCCACACCACAACTGAACACTAATGAACGAATTTCAACTATTTCCCGAGATATTAAGCAACTAATAATTGAGAAGCGGCATGCCAGGGTAAGATGGCACATGAGTCATTCCCCAGCAGACAAAACCATATACAGTCGACTAATTAACCAACTTAAATCCAAGATAAAAGAAGCTCAAAATAAGTCATTCGAAGACTATATACTTAACCTCAATCGATATGACAACTCAATATGGCGCCCAATAAAAGCAATCGCAAAACCGACACAAACTAATCCACCAATTCGTAGGAACGACCCTACTCCGGGACCTTGGGCACGAAGCAATCAAGAAAAGGCCAACCTCTTTGCTGAGCACCTTACTGAAGTGTTTAGTCCCCACGATGATGCTGAAGCAAATCCAAAAATCCAAGACTACCTAAATACAAACCTGGACCCTACAGAACCTATCCAACCAATTACTCCAAAAGAAATCAAAGATGAAATTGCCTACTTAAACACTAAGAAATCTCCCGGAGCCGACCAGATTACACCAAAAATGCTGAAAGAACTTCCAAAGAAGGCCATCGTAATGCTAACCTACATTTATAATGCAATCCTACGTCTACAGTATGGGCCCGAGCAGTTTAAAATCGTAGAAATCATATTGATACCTAAACCTGGTAAAAATCCTAACCATGTTTCTTCTTATAGACCCATCAGTCTGTTATCCACAATTTCCAAGGTGCTTAGTCGAATTAGCCCCCTCCTTGAAGTAATCCCAGACCATCAATTTGGGTTTCGTCACCAGTATTCCACACTTCAACAGTGTCATCGAGTTTCCCAAGTCATCACTAAATCCCTGAAAGACAAGAAATACTGTTCTTCTGTATTTTTAGACATTAGCCAGGCCTTTGATAAGGTCTGGCATGATGGTCTCCTTTATAAAATTAAATTAACCATACCGTCTTACTTTAAACTCCTCCAGTCTTACCTGGACAGTCGAAAAAGACCACCTCAACCTTATTCAACGATGAACCAACAAATGGCGAATCAAAATTAATGAAAGCAAATGAGTGATACTTACTCTGCGCACAGGGCAATGTCCACCCAATTCTATCAACAACGTAACTATTCCTACCGCATTATCAGCACGTTACCTAGGTCTACATCTTGATAAGAAATTAAACTGGAACGAGCACATACTAAAGAAGAAAAAACAAGTTGACCTTAGATTCAAGGAGCTAAATTGGCTGATTGGCAGAAAATCCCGATTGCCACTCGAAAACAAAATTCTCGTTTATAAATAATCATCCGACCTATCTGGGCTTACGGCATCGAACTCTGGGGTTGTGCCAGCAAATCTAACCTTGCAATTATCCAGAGAGCTCAGTCAAAAATCCTTCGTGCGATGATCGATGCGCCTTGGTATGTGTCCAACCAAATGATACACAATGACCTCAACATCCCTTTTGTCCAAGATGTCATTAAACAATACAGCATTAAACACCATGCCAAGCTAGAACTCCACACCAACCCACTTGTCCAACCACTCTTACAACAACACACCCCAACCGAAGACTAAAACGTAGCTGGCCCATTGACTAGAAATAAGAAGCCGGAGAACTCTTCACTGGAAGAATTCTCATCCCGACATGTGGACTTTAGTGATATATTAAGGTTCAATAACATCACGTTAGCCCATAGAATGTAAATTCTGATTGCTAATAAATAAATATAATAATAAAAAAATGTTTGGTTATAACACGGAACGTTTATATATCTAGATATCAATTATCTTATAAAATAGGACATGTTGTAGACATCGAAAGACGCGTCAAAGGCAATATGAGCCATCATTCTTGCTCCCTCCCACAGATGAAGGACTAGGTAACTTTAATACAATATCGTCGGTGTCAACATCATATGGTTCTTCTTTTTCTTCTAGAAGATAATACCCTTGTCTCTTCTCATAAAATTTAACAGAATAAGTACTATAACTATTTTTTTAAACTTTAGCTACGTGATCTCTTTTAGATGCTAATTTTACCAGTACGAAGTCTCCGTTTCCTATTGTGCTTGACGTATTCGGTAACATAAAGTAATCAAGGTCTTCAGTCTCAATAGTAAAGTCGTCATCTGATGTATCAAAAAGATACATGGCCATTATTTTCGCCCTCAGATTATGAATCACGTAATTGTTTCCGCACTTTTTCCACTTTTTTCATTCACTTTACTTTCTCTTTTTTTTTGTTCTTCCTTTTGCTCATTCTCGCAAGACTCTCTTCCAACAGCTAATTTTTTCTGGGGTATCTGTCAATATACGGGTCTTTCCTTTCTTTCTACCTCCTCTCGAGTAACCTTTTCTAGCACTTGCTTTTGGAAATGGCACTACAGATTTAAGAAATACACAGGGTGCAACCACAGGCACACAGTTTGAAGAAGAAGCTGGAGCTAACGAACCTTCTGAAGAAGTTGGGCCTAGAGCTGGCTCCGTATCTAAAGATAAGCCTGAAGAAGACGTAGTTGATCCTGCTAGTCTTGTTTCTGACTGTACACTATCTAAATACTGTAGAGATGTAGGTTCTGGCATACCTGTTACGTATTATTGGAAACATTCCTCTTCAGTAAATATATTGGAATTAAGCGACCAGATACCGGTCACCTTAAAGCGTTCTATAATGTTTAGAGGCGTAAATGCTTGAAGGTAAGCTTTTACTGCAATTTCTGTAATGTCATACATTGAGGTTGGTTTTCCAGGATTGCTCAACATCCACTCTTCGGCAGTATTGTTATAAAATGTTTTGTAAGGCCCAAAAACTGACCGATTTAACAGTAGTATGTGAAGTGTGTGGGTGGAATGTCAGTAACACTACACCATTATTTCGGGCTTTGTCAATAATCGAAATCGAAATATGGGTTTCGTGATTATCCATTAGCACCAAAATAGGCTTTTCTTTGGTGAGTTTGGCAACAGCTATAACGTTATCCAAAAATTGAAGAAAACAACTTCTGTAGACCACCCAGATGGATGTGCTGCTCCAATGCTTCCTGATGGTGCCCCTTTTAATATGTGGTCCCTAAAATGAACGCGAGGAATTGGGATTGTTTGCCCGACCACGTTTACACAAGCTAGCGTTGTTACATTAATTCCACATTCGGCAGATGTTAAACTTCCCAGTTCTTTTGTGGTTTTAGATGGTTTGTGTACTGTGAAATTAGGCGTTTCATCCATGTTACAAATGTTCTCAGGACCAAAATTATCTCTCGCTAAAACTTCTTGAAAATTTAAAAAAGTTGTTGGACGTTATTTTTTTTAAGCTTGTGGCTCTGGCCAAGTTGGTTGCCTCAGGGTTTCTTAGCGGCGAAATTGGCCAGCGTTTTCTAAATTATACTAACCATTCTCGTCCCGCTGTTTGTTTAGCGTTCCGTGTCGTTGGTATTTTTTATTTAAAGTCTTTGCCTATTCGAAAGTCAACATCCTGTTTCGTTAAACCAAAATACTTCTGCCAAATATTTGACTAGTTCCTGTTCTACAGTAGAATTAAAAACTTTATGGATTGCATAATTAGGAATAGGAACCACTACATTATTTGTAGAAGTGTTTACAACTTGCCTTTAGTTAGTTGTGTAAGGTGGATTTACACTAATATTCCACTTTTTTGCCACGCCCCGTATAGATTCGGGTCCTTCTAAAACTTCCAATATCGCTTCTTTAACATTATCTGGAGGTATATGTTTAGGTTTTTTCCAACTTTGCCTCGTGGCACTGAAAAAAAACGATTTATATTGAAATGGTTGTTTTTAAAAATAGTACATGTCCAGAGGTACATGCGTGTCTGTGTCCAAAGGTACAAAAAACGCCAAGTTAAAGACAAATGTCAAATAAACATTTGTAGGTTATAAATTTAAACAAACTATTGTGAATAAATCATACTTTAATAAATATCGTTTCCAAATATATCTATAGTTGCGAAAATGTACTGTAATTCTGACGATTAAATTAGATTAACTATATGAAAAAACTTACTTTTAGTTGTAAAATTGTTAGAATGCCGTTTGGTAACACTGGCATCAACTAAATGCCAGACGCACACTGACAGTGTTGCCGGTTGTAATAAACGTAGTGAAAATTGCGTTCTGAATTATTTTACACATGCGCAGTGTTCTGTATACAGGGTGACTCAAAAAAGAAAATTAGGATTATCTCAAATTTTTAAATGCACACCCCCTATATTTCATTTTCTCAAAAGATTGTATTTGTTATACCCTTTCACTTGTATGAAGCATTCCTTAAATGTGTGTGACTAAAAATATTTTAATCTTGGATAATAATGTAACAAAATTATTTTTATACAATAAACAATTAAAAAACATAACATAAACCATAACAATATGTAATGAAGGTAGGCAGTTTCTAGTTGAACGTGATTTAAACAGAATATTTCGTATCACAAAATAAATTTAAAATTAATGTTCAAAATGTCCATCTACAACTTCTGTGCAAGTTTGTATTCGATTTTCAAATGAGTTGGCTATATTTCTTAACATTTTTACATCGATACTATGAAAAGCTTATCTTATCCTATTTTGCATATCATCTGGTGTTGTTGGAGATTTGTGGTACACACGGTTTTTGAAGTAGCCCCACTTCAATTTTTAACAACTCCGGTGATCGAGCTGGCCATGAAGTTGGTCCTCCTCTACCTACCCATCTCTCAGGAAAGTGAGTGATTAGATGGTTGTAAATGCAGCGTTATGAACTGGAGCACCATTGTGTAAAAACTACGTTCTTTGTCGAATATTCAGTGGGGCATGTTGAAGTAACAATGGCAAATGATTATTGAGAGAATCTAGATAACCACGATCGTCAAAAAATTTACATAATCCCCAAAACACCACTGCAAACGTTTATAGACCACCTAATTTGACTGTGAGTGTTACTACAGTAAGGATTGTTTGTTGTATAGTAATGAAAATTATGCCATCTCCAAAAAGGACAAAATCGAAAAAAATCAATCACCACGGATCTGCTGCTGAGCCCATTGACAAAAAACTAATCTGCGAAGATAGTCATCGTCTGTCAATTCTGGATGTAATTGTATGTGGTAGGGATGCATTTTATGTTTGTGAAGTATGTTTACGGCCGAGATTTGACTGATGTGAAATTTCACGAGTGCTAATGTGGGCATCCTCAGTAACGGTTAGCAGTACACCACATTCCTTTTGTTCGGTTAGAACATTTTTATTCCTTTCATGTTTGTGATATACGAACAAAACGATCCATTAATGTTTCTAACGCTTTTGTTTCGGGCGCCTCCGTTCAGGGTATCGCTGTTGATACATTCTGCATGCAAGTAGACAATTTCTCAAACTTTCTTAATGCCCAAATCATATCTGTTAGTTCTTTTACAGAAAATTTCATTTTTAAAGTTTATACACTAAAAACGCACTGATTAAGAAGGTAATATGAGAACTATCTTTTTTTCAAAGCCTACCTGTTTTGTTTTCTTAAAGATACTTTGGTCAGATTATTGTTGAAATAATATTAATCTAGAAATTGCCTACCTTCATTGCATCTTGTGGTTGTGTTATGTTTTAATTATTTATTGTATAAAAATAATTTTGTTACATTATTATCCAAGATTAAATTATTTTTAGTCCACAAATTTAAAGTATTCCTAAAATTTGAAGAAAATTAATAATATCTCGGGAAAGTAATGAATTTAGGCAATGCTTCATAAAAATGAAGGGGTATAACAAATACAATATTTTGAGAAAACAAAATATAGGGGGGGGGGGTGCATCAAAAAACTTGAGAAAAGCGTTATTCTCTATTTTGGCTCACCCTGTATACGGATATTCGTCGATGATTTTGGTTACAGTTAGTTTTAATACTAGAACATATTATTTACTTTATTATGTAAAATAAACATTTATTTATTACTTCTCCATATACATAGTGTTTATTTCATAGCGATAAAAATGGCCATAACTCTTTAAATACTCTGTATGGTTATGTACAACCTCATATTGTAAGAACAGGGATTATTAGAGGAATCTAAATATGAGGAAATATAGAGGGTGTCCCATTAAAAAAATTGTATATTTGTGTTACCACGTAGTTATGAATCACTCTGCAGAGGTCGGCATACTCTCCAAATAATGAGCTTACCGTTCCCTACAATTTTTGTAAATAACTTTTTTTGTTGTACTCTATCATAACGGAGTAATTGACCGATCCTACACTAAATACTCACCCTGTATATGTACAATATACAAGGTTTACAATTTTAAATATAAACTTTCACGAAGGAAACCTTTATAACTCTTGACGGGTTATTCGAAACTATAACTCGAACTCCAGATTTCTATGAAAATATTTCGCTTGCGAATAGTAAAAGAAATCACTCTAAATATAAAATTCCCCTTAATCTTTTAAATAAAACGTTTCATGCAAAATCTCATTGTGCAAAGCTTTAGAACTCTGAAGGGGCTATCGGGAACTCTAATCAGCATTCCAAAATTCTATTAAAACAACTTTCCGAATTGTACATTAGATACATCACCCGAATATATATATATATATATATATATATATATATATATATATATATATATATATATATATATATATATATAACCAGAGATAGGTAATCTTGACTGTGCTTATTGTAAAATTATTATATATATATATATATATATATATATATATATATATATATATATATATATATATATATATATATATATATATATATATATATATATACGCTTTTATGTAAAATCTTAATATGCAAACCTTTAGATCTCTTGAGAGCCGATCGGGAACTCTAATTAGAATTCCACTACAATGTTTTCCCAAAAATTTCCTTTATGCATTTTTCCTCATACACATATAGCGGCATGATTACTGGGTATACGCACATTGTGTGCGGCTATTTAGGCGAATGCTGGGGTAGTACATTGCCCCTCATAACCCTAACTACATTCCTTCCGGTCTTACTCTGACCCTACCCATCCTTAATCCAACCTTGCCCGTAATAATTATTTTATAAGCGGAAGGGAGAAGAATATTCAGCTGCTGTAACTTTATTTATTTTGTTTATTATTAATAGTTTATAACGAGTGATTCATATAGAACTAACACACTTTAGTATTCAATTATACACAAATTATTTACAGAAATGTTTCCTTTCAAATAAAAAAGTTATATATTAGTTCAATTTTTTTAAGGAGATAACGCAGATGTTTTTTTGTATATTTGCAAAAATATTTTTTGACATTAGGTGTGAAAATGCTTATACGATACTACGTCTCTACCTTGTGACACAGTATTATGCATATTATGGCTGTGAAAAGAACATATCGGAAACTATTTATAATCACAACTCTTCCGAAAGAAACGCAATACTAGTACATACATTGTAAAAAAAATGGATCTCTGGAGAGTGAAAGAGGCAGGTGTGGTTCATTCCGCCTGGTACCACTGGAGAATTCACTTCGTAAATCATTAAGGTTTTTCTTGCAGAAAGCCTGGTATATCTACTCTATGTGTCAAAGCACTGCAAAAAGTGGTCGCACAACGCCATATAAGCTTACGAGTTTCGAGTATTTGTTGTCCATCGCCTGGTTTACGAATAAAACCTGGTTTTATTTGTGAGGCCACATGAAGTCACAAAACTGACGATATTGTACCACTGTAAATCCAGATGTCGTTCATGAAACGCCTAAGCACCCAGTTAAAGATGCGCATTCTCGTCATAGAGACTAATGCGATAGTGAATATTGCGGTGTGCTACATCACTCTCGTGAAGCTTAAAAAATTAGACGATGAGGAACTGAGTTAAGGTTATTATCAACAAGACACACCTTACACGACTACATGGCTGTAATTAAAAGCTTCATTGACGGCCGAATAATTTCTAGAAAGATTTGTCCAGATTTGACATAACCGGGATTCTTCCCCAGTGAAGGGTTTTCCTCATATACATATAACGTCATGATTACTACGTATACGAACATAGTGTGCAGCTATTTAGGCGAATGCTGGTGTAGTACCTTGCCCCTCACAACTCTAACTACATTCCTTCCGATCCTACTCTGACCGCACCCATCCTTTATCTAACCTTGCCTGTATACGTAATGTACATCTGTATGCTGACAATCCACGGTTGTGGGTGAAGGAGCGTCGAAATCTCGGGCATCCCGCCCTCCCTTTTGGCGAGAGAATGAAGCACTTTACTTTCTTTCTTCCATACATAGTATAGTGACCTTTTATATGAAGTTTTCAGTTTTGGGTTATTTCTTTATAAAAGGATTTCGTATACTAACAAATGAGCCATAAAAATGTAATATAGAAGGATTTCTAAGACAGATTTTCTTTGAATATATCAGAAACCATGAACTTTTGATGAAAAATGTAGATATTTTTAGAAAAAAATTATATTTAGACAAGTTTATAAACATGTTCTATACGGTAATAAATAAGTTTTAAAAAGCGAACTTGGAAAGAGTTCCTAATGTACTCTTTGAGAATATATCGCAAACTATCAACTTCATAGCAAGAAAATTGGCCCTTTTTAAGGGAAATCAATTTTAAAATAGCTTTTTGTAGGGTAATACATAGTCCCTAAAAACACTTTTTTTTATGAAAGATTTTTGTAGAAAAATGTAAAAAGCTCTATAAAACTACTTTATGCGAACCCTAAACCAATGAATAAGTCCTAAACCCAGTTCCTAAAGTACTTTTTGTGAATATATCGTAAACGTTAATATTGGAATCAAAAGCGAAAGATTTAAACTTAGACCATATTTTTAATAAAAATTCTCAAAAAACAAATAATTTTGTTTTTGGCTTTATTTTTTGTAAATATCCAAAAAACTAACGTTAGACCAAAACGTATAACCATTCTTTTTAGGGACAATTCAATTTTAAAATCTTCTTTATAAAAGTTTATGGCGGGAAATCTTAAACAATCATTTAATTAATTTAATGCATGCCTTATGTACGCAGCACATGCTTGTATCAATGCAAACAAAACATTATATATTAGCTGCGTTGAATTTCACATTCGAAAAATGAAAATGAAACGTAATTCATTAGTAATTGTTTCAACACAATTTTATATTCAGTACGGTCCTGGTTAGAGACTAAAACCTCTTAACTAGGTGCCACCTAACGGTTTTTTTACAATAAACACATTTGATTAACCAAGTAAGTAAGAAATGGGACTATAATTTGCAGTGTATATATATATATATATATATATATATATATATATATATATATATATATATATATATATATATATATATATATATATATATATATATACGAGACGTTTTTCAACCTCCGATAAGCTATAAAAAATACTAATGAATCTTAAGAAATCATTTTATTTACAGAAGTTAAGTACACATAAGGTTATTTTTCTACATAGTCGCCATTAAGATTGAGGTACTTATCGTACCTACTGACTAGGTTTCCAATACCCTCTTCATAAAAAGGCGCCGCCAACGATCTTGGATGCTCCGTAACGGCGTCCTTGAGTTCCACATCAGTTTGGAACCGCTGCCCTGCAAGCCACTTCTCCATTTCAGGGAAGAGATGAAAGTCACTCGGCGGTAGGTGTCTCGTCACCTGTCACAATGGATTTCAAAAAATCTTCCCCATCAGCCTTGTATCGGCCGAGAAACGACAAAGCCGAAGCCATTCGGCGTTTTTTGTGTTCGTCAGACAACATTTTGGGTACCCATCGAGCACAAATTTGTTTATAGTGTAACTGCTCAGTGACACTATTGTATAGGGTAGATCTTGACGTTTCTGGAAATTTCTTTGACATTTCAGTTATTGTAAACCTACGGTTCTCTATAACCGCTTCGTCAACTCTTTGAACAATGTCGTTTGTGACGACAGACTTGCGTCCTTGACCTTAAGTGTACTTAACTTCTGTAAATAAAATGATTTCTTAAGATTCATTAGTATTTTTTTTATAGCCTATCGGAGGTTGAAAAAGACATGTATTAAATTAATTAAATGATTGTTTAAGATTTCCCGCTGTAAACTTTTAGAAAGAAAATTTTAAAATTGAATTATCCCTAAAAAGAATGTTTATACGTTTTGGTCTAAAGTTAGTTTTTTGGATATTTACAAAAAATAAAACCAAAAAAGAAAATTATTTGTTTCTTGAGAATTTTTATTAAAAATATGATCAAAATTTAAATATTTCACTTTTGATTCCAATATTAACGTTTACGATATATTCACAAAAGGTACGTTAGGAACTGGGTTTAGGACTTATTCATTGTTTTGCAAAAAATTCTAATACCTTGTCTCTATATTTTTTAATCTTAAAGCTATTAGTTTTCTAGATATTTGCTAGGGTCTTTTAGGGTTCACATAAAGTAGTTTTATAAAGCTTTTTTATTACTCTACAAAAATCTTTTATAAAAAAAAGTGTTTTTAGGGACTATGTATTACCCTACAGAAAGCTAATTTAAAATTTATTTCCCTTAAAAAAGACCAATTTTCTTGCTATGAAGTTGATAGCCCAAGTTCGTTTTTTAAAACTTATTTATTACCGTATAAAAATATAATATAATTTTTTTTTTTAAAAATATCTACATTTTTTGATCAAAAGTTCATGTTTTCTGATATATTCAAAGAAAAGGTCTCTTAGGAATCCTTTTACATTACATTTTTAAGGCTCGTGTATTAGTATACCAAATCCTTTTATGAAGAAATAATCCAAAACTGAAAACTTCATATAAAAGGTCACTATACTATGTATGGAAGAAAGAAAGTAAGGCGTTTCATTCTCTCGCCAAAAGGGAGGGCAGGATGCCCGAGATTTCCACTCTCCTTCAGCCACAACCATGGATTCTCAGCATACATATGTACAATACGTATACAGGCAAGGTTGGATTAAGGATGGGTGCGGTCAGAGTAGGATCGGAAGGAATGTAGTTAGGGTTATGAGGGGCGAGGTACTACCCCAACATTCGCCTAAATAGCCGCACACGATGTGCGTATACGTAGTAATCATGCCGTTATATGTGTATGAGGAAAAACCCCTTCACTGGGGAAGAATCCCGGTTATGTCAAATATGGACAGGTCTTTCTAGAAATGATTCGACCGTCAATGAAGCTTTTAATTACAACCATGTAGTCGTGCAAGGTGTGTCTTGTTGATAATAACCTTAACTCAGTTCCACATCGGCTAATTTCTTAAGCTTCACGAGAGTGATGTCTCACACCGCAATATTCACTACCGGATCAAAAAAATTAGCCTCATTAGTATCTGTGAGGAGAATGTGCAACTTTAACTGGGTGCTTATATCGCGTTGTGCAAGCACTTTTTGCAGTGCTTTGACACATAGAGTACCAGGCTTTCTGCAAGAAAAACCTTAATGATTTACGAAGTTAATTCTCCAGTGGTACCAGTCGGAATCAACCACACCTGCTTCTTTCACTCTCCAGAGATCGATTTTTTCCAATTTATGTACTAGTATTACGTTTCTTTCGGAAGAGTTGTGATTATAAATAATTTCCTGCATGTTCTTTGCACAGCCATAACATGCATAATACTGCATCACAACGTAGAGACGTAGTATCGTATAAGCATTTTCACACCTAATGTCAAAAAATATTTTTACAAATAAACAAAAAAACATCTGCGTTATCTCCTTAAAAAAATTGAACTAATATATAACTTTTTTTATTTGAAAGGAAACATTTTTATAAATAATTTGTATATAATTCAATACTAAAGTGTGTTAGTTCTATATGAATCACTCGTTATAAACTATTAATAATAAACAAGATAAACAAAGTTACAGCAGCTGAATATTCTTCTCCCTTCCGCTTATTAAATAATTATTTCAAGCAGCAATAAAAAAAGAAATTCTTTTATTAAGCGCTACGATAAAATTAGAAAAAATGAATAATTTGTGTTTATAGCGGTTAAAAAATGAGCTACCAAACTTCAAACCTGTATCTATATGACAGGATAATTGTCAACAATACAAACACACCCTCAGATGTGGACAAGTATGCAACAAGTTATGTTTACATAACTCAAATTACAGGTATTACAACTAGATAAGTAGGATTTTTAGTGTACATAAAACATGGTTGAACAATTTTCATAATTTAAGTAGGTACAGGACAAAACACAAACACATGAGGTATAAAGAATAAAGTTGATATTACAATAAAGTATAAGATTGGTAGTCATTACATAAGTTATAAATGCACGGCTATTGACTAAACCATTACACTATGTCGCCAATATTATCAAATATGTGAAATGGCAATGAAGCACTAATGTAACGGGAATGGACCCACCTTATTTCGGTGAATATATAAGATTCCTAAATACCTTAACTTTAACAAAATCGTAAGCAATTCACGCTAAACTCCATCACTTCCTGTCATGACCACTCTCCATACATCACGTCATTCGATCGTATTATCACCTTTATCAATACTTTCATAAATATCATATCACCACACCACATTTAATTCATTCCATTGAATAATATTAAACTATACCTGTGCTCATAATTTCGGTAACATTTTTTTAAATCGGTGGCTCATAAACTGAAATAACATCATCTACCGAACGTGCAGCAATTACACACGCCTTTTAATTATTTATACATGTTTACTTAATTTACAGCAACCAACATTACATGTGAATCTTATATTTAACTCTCTGGTTTACCCACGATTTAACTCGAAACGGAAGATTTCATCTTCTCGCCTCGCCGGTTTGATTTGGTTGCTACATGATTCCATTATCTATAAATTTTCTTACATTTGCAAATATTTTGATTGATTGACGACTGAATGACATTAATAGAAATTTCAAATAATTCAATTAAAGTGAAATCATTTGTGATTATAATAATTCTAATAGACAATTATGCAACTTTAATGGATTATAACAAAGTTTCAAGTTTCAATTAAATTCTTAATCTTAAAATTAGTATTAATTTTATAAATTTTAGGTAATTTAGAAATATTTATCACAATGCTTAATTTTTCATGTAACTTATTTACATCAGTTCTACATACATAAAGACAAAGTTTAGATTGATTGGGGCTTGAACCTTGGTGGCGTAGTTGGTAGCGCGGTACTCTAGCAAAGTACAGGTCGTAGGTTCAAATCCTACTCGAGGTAAACTTTTTATTTATGTATTTAATAAAATTAATAATAATTTTTATTAAGGCATAAGTTCAAATAATGGTAATTAATGGGATGTTGCACATATATTGTGAAATTAATTTTATTTAATTTAACGTAATTATAGATAAACTGATTTGGCTAGTATCACACTAAATATTTAATATTTGCAATGCAACTGCTTTGTATTAATATTTCGGTAAAATTTAAACGTATTTACAATTAAGTTGAATAATTTTATTTACTTAATTACGATTAATTTTATTAATTTCTGGATTATCTTCGATCATATATGGAGGCTGTTTGACAAAACGTTTATTATTAACTTTATTTAACTGTTAATCTAACTAGTTTGTTAAGAGTGGCTATAAATAAATTTTAAAAGTCATTATTAGTAACAGAAACCAAATTGTTAAGTAACGTTTGTAAAATTAAACACATAAATCAGTAGTATATGAATAAAATTATTTAAGTTCAACGAATAACACTGTAAAATATTATAATCACATAAAAGTCATGTAATGTCTTTAGTATAACTTGCCAATGTATACAGTAAATATCATTAAATCCTAATTATTTAGAGTGCACCGTCCCTAGTTCTAATTAACAAAAATTAAGAGCAATTTTAGATAATTTTAGTAATTTTTATGCAAAGTAATCTAGATTAATTTCAAAGACAACAAAATTTAACTACAGTTAGTTAAAGAAATTCAATATAGCTTTTAGTAAGTTTGGAACAAATTTCAAACAATTTCGGTGGAACAAAACGAACTAGTAGTTAATTTAAAATAATACGCTTGTAATAGAATTTCACATGATATAGATTTAAATATACTTATATATATATTCACGGGTGCTCTTCTTGAAGTACCCTTTTGAAGGTACTCTACATTTTTTGCGCCAGTGCTAATCAATTTCGACGCTTTCACAAAAAATCCTGCTTGTTCTAACATGCTATACTTATTTTACATGCTTTAGGATTCGTTCACATGTTGAGAACGGCGTGACGTAATGTCATGTCTTACTGTCTCATTGAAATGCAACGTATGTGCGGCTTGACAAAACGTTGTCTTTCACAGCAAAATTGTTTTTGATCGGTGTGTACACTGTTGTGCTTACGTTATAAGACCTTCCGAAGAGTTGTCCTTGGTCATTCTAAAAGCCTTCTTGCCCCGTGACTGCCGAATTTTGTTCTACATATATTTTGATAAGTAAGATTAATTGTTTAGTAGTAGTAAACGGGCACCAACACCACTCCACTGGTTTTGTGACTAGGGGCACCTTGGTCGCCATTTTTTACTCGTCTACGTGTGTGTGTGTGTGTGGGGGGGGGGGTATTACCTACCCTATTTTTGGCGGTCTCTTTTCGGCGGTCATTTTCAACCCCTAATTTTTTATTTTTACACACCCACGAGTGAGACCGTATTTTCCACTCTTTTTTTTCTTTCGGAGGTCCTTTTCATCCCTAATTATTTTTTATACGCCCACGTGTAGGACGCTATGGTTTCTTTTCGGAGGCCTTTTTCAACCCTTGATGGGATTTTCATCCCTAATTAAGGCCTTTTTGTTTTTACTCGCTTACTTGAGGTGAGTATTTTTTTACCCCTATTTTATGGCCGCCCACGTGTATGACGCGTTTTTTCAACCCTAATTTTTTGCTGTATTAAGAGCGTTTTTGACAGCAATTTTTGTACCTGCTCACGTGAGGGGCTGGGGTTGGTCTTGGACCTGGAATTGGTCTTAGGATGATTTTTTATGGTCATCTAATTAAGGTCTCTTTGGCTATATTAAGAGCAGTACCCCTGGAGGTTAGGCAAACGCACACGAATATAATGTTGGAAATTGTATAATTACCCTAATAAGATATTATTATTAAAATTATCGATCCTATTATTTTAAAATGGTCATATGCTATTGGGTACGTTCGGATGATCTTTTACCTATACGAGAAATTTATTTATACGTTGTATTTCTAATAAGGAGGTTCTTGTAAGACACGTGTAGGGCTTCGCAACTTGTTCTCGGGCCTTCACCCCCTGGCTGGAGATGGTATGGGAACCCTAACCTTATAAGACAAGTGTAGAGCTTAGCCCCTATCTTGGTCCCCTTGGTGCAATTGTATGCGGGTTCTAACTTAATCTTACAGCTGTATGCCTTCGCCCGTCATACAAAATAGTATTCTAATAAGGCGGCCCTAGCATTGTAAGACAAGACTTGTATCAGGGTCTGCGCCCTGGCCCCTTTGAGTTAAAATTGATTTTAGTGCCATCTAGTGGCGTATAGACTAATAAACATTTTCTATAATAGAAGTTGATAATGCACACCTCTCTCTTGCTCTATCTTGTTTCTCCCTCTCCCTCTCTCTCTCTTTCGGATTGGTTTGTTCATGTATTACATCCATGTTATAGACGTTTTGATTACATCCATGTTATAGACGTTTTGATTATATACAAAAGATTCGTCTGTTTCGATACTAGAAAACTACTCATATGATGAAGATGAATTATGAAAGGTGTCCAGATTGTCTTCACCAGAAACCATTTCGCAAAAAAGCTATCGTCAACTTTTCCTGGTTTTTTCGTAATTATCCACCTTTCATCTTCGCAAAAAATGAATAGCGATAAGAGTAAATGCAAATCGAAGTATATGAAATTGTCGAAACTCCAAAAAGTGTGACAATGCATATGTCGCACCGACCAAGAGATAGACAAATAAATTTCTGGACAACGTGACATAAACCACATACCACAGCTCGATTTCATGGTATTCTTAGAAAAAAAGAATGCAACACTTAACAACATAAAAATACAGAATGGATGTATAAATAAAACCATTAACACTCCGAACTAAAAAAAGACCTTTTCTATTTTGCGTTCATAATGCTTTTATTACGATATGCGAGTGACGTCATTTGCGTATCGCAAACTGTATTGTTATCGGATTGGTAACACTGTCAAAATTTCTTAAATATCAATGTAAACACTTAACATAACCTAACACTTTAGCTACTAAAAACAAATAAAACTTCAAATTTTGAATCGAGAATTTCAAATTACCAGTTCTACCAACATAAACGTAAAAGTAACAAAATTGGCTCGTTTTCTAAACTTCGGCGCTTGCAATAAAACCGTCTCTTCTGAAACTCGTTTCTTAATATATTATTTTATATACTTCAGCCATCGTGTAAGTACATATCCATTTTGGAAAAAACTGTTGCGAATCTATAAACGCAACAAAAAATTGCGTGACAGAAGAGCTTGAACTCTTTGAATATGGTAAACATTTATATAATTATTATAAGTTTTTGTTATGAACGAATAAGTTCAAAGGTAAATATGTAATTAAAAATTATTATTAATTTCATTAAATACATAAATAAAAAGTTTACCTCGAGTAGGATTTGAACCTACGACCTGTACTTTGCTAGAGTACTGCGCTACCAACTGCGCCACCAAGGTTCAAGCCCAAATCGATGTAAATTTTGTCTTTATTTTTTACTTGTATTAATGGAATGTGAGCCTGCAATATCGCAATGATTCACACATTCCAAAGCAACTCGACTAATATTAAATTATTATAAGTTTTTGTTATGAACGATATTGCAGGCTCACATTCCATTAATATAAGTAATTTGATTGTAATCTCATTATATTTAGAATTTACATCAGTTCTACATACATAAAGACAAAATTTACATCGATTGGGGCTTGAACCTTGGTGGCGCAGTTGGTAGCGCGGTACTCTAGTAAAGTACAGGTCGTAGGTTCAAATCCTACTCGAGGTAAACTTTTTATTTATGTATTTAATAAAATTAATAATAATTAATTTATATAATTGTTCATTCAAATTTTTCGAACGAGCGCAAACAGTATAGAAGCAGTTGCAACACTTTTTTTTTTGTATATTTTCTGGAACTTTCCAGTTACCTCCACAATTTCTGGAGTTCTTAAGCACGATGTGCTTTTGCTAGATGAGCCTACATTTTGTTATAGTCGATTGTGAACTTGTAGCTTCTAGACTAGTCAAGTAACTTAATAAACCTAAATTATTAGGTTATTGCAGAATGATACCCCTAAATGAACTGTTTCTCCTTTTTGAACGAAATGCACGATTAACATTTTGAACTAGAGTTCTGAAGGCATAACCTTTGCTTCTGTAGGTTTTGGGGGAGTTTTAGTGACACCACTCTGGATTTTGGCCGCAGTTGATGAAATGGTTGCTAGAATTTCCGTTACGGTCGCTGTTTTGGACTTGCCAAACTCTCATGTCGCCGTTTGGGTATTTGGAGTCATGGTTATTTATTCGGCGAAATGACCGTTTTATGTTTTAGATAATCTCAAAATCGTGTTGGAGTTTTGCTGCATTTTGAAAACAATCTAAAACCTACCATTTTAAGAATATAATATTTTTAAAAAAGTGATAAGTGAGGAAGAAGAATATAAAAACATAGTTCCTTTTTCCGCAACAATATTTCATGTGGACAGGTACATGTATAACATTGCGAAATAGATAATGTCCTGTAATTTTCTTGGTTTGTCCACCATATCGTTGGCCACATATGACAAACTTTATGGTTACGGATTATTTCTGTATCTTTTTTTATTGTTTCTCAGATTTACTGCAAGTTTCCTTTCACCTGTTAAAGAAATGGGTTATAGAAAACTAACCAAAACGAGTTAGTCGGTTATTCAAATGTGTTACCACAGAACCTATACCGTCATATGCATCAACTATCTTAAAAACTAGTAAATAACCCGAATAGATATAGACATCGTCCATTGAGACGTTGACTTTTAATTGTAACAGTTCGGACCAATGTGTCGATAGTAAAGACAGCGAGGATTGCGAGACATTCTTTGAAAAGCCTCCTATACCAACAAAGCGTTACAAGCAGCAAGTAATGCAAGAAAAACCAAACTAAAAGGCAGAAAAAAAGATATACAACTACCAAGAAAGCCAAAGCATACTTATCTGGTATCTGGAGTCTATTTTTACTATTACCCTCAAGGGTTTAGTAGCCCAATAGATTATTGGAAGTATTTCTTTCCGAACTCATTATTTTAAATTTTTTACAAATAAATCTATAAGGTCACAAGAATAACAAATCAATCTCGCTCTGTAAGAACTAACAGGTTACTTGGAAATTAGAATAACCATAATTATGCTAATTATTAACCTACATTTCGTACAAACATGTTGATTTTATATTAACACGTAATTATATTTTTTCGCTTTAAGAATACACCTACTCGTATACCGACTCACGCCGATCCCACGCAGCCAGCTATGTAAGTACCGACAGCTGCAGTTCTACCATCTCTACTCTCTAGTTAAAACTGAATCACATATGAAGCGTTTCATAGCCTAGGCATTTCGGTGCGGTTTTAAAGCCACCACGGTACACTCTATATAGCCATCACGTTACGACGCGTTCACATATTTATCGCCATTACAGTGCGTTCTACAAAGCCCCCACGTTACAACGCTCTACGCAGCTGTCGATCAGCGCCATGCTGCCTACCAAAGGTGTAACTGCAACACATGAGAAACGCTGATGACGCCGCCAACACCTAAGCGCCCATTTCCGCGGTCGTCACGCATCTGCCGCCTTCACCGCAGTTCTGGAAATATACACCGTTTCGACCTACTACAGAATCAACCCACACTCGATATCGACTTACGATCCACGACGTTCATGCTCGTTACCATGAGGAAATGAGTAAAACTGGAATGTAAATATTATGTACAGTAGAATCTCAATAATGTGAAAATCGTTCTTGTGAACAATGCGGTAATGTGAATATTCAGTCTAGTCCATTAGCTTCTCTGTAACATGCATTTTTTCACTCCTACTACAACAACGACACATTTTTGCCTTCATTTTGTGAAAAGCGGTCAGCAAGCATAGTGTTCATAATTCATTTGTACGCAAAAGTGTTTGTCTTTACGTGAAAAGTCTCCGACTTTGGAAGAACGTAGCAAAGATGTAAGCGTGACTACTTTATAGAATAACTATGGGGTAGCAAAATCTACTATCTGCGTTATTAAAAAAAAGAAAGAAAAAATTATGAATATGGTCAACCCTGGAAGAAAAGACATTAAGAAGTGCAGAAAACCCAAAAATTGAAACGGAACTGTATAAGTGGTTCATCACTTAACGTAAAAGAAATGTGCCCAAAAATAGCACTACATTTTTATAATAATAGCAATGATAAACAAAACAGCTTTATCGCTAGCGACGGATCGTTGCAACGCTTTAAAATGAGACACGGTATAAGATTTTTTAAAATTACGGATTAAAAGTTGTCGTCAAATCCAGAGCTAGTTTTTCCATTTAAAGAGGAATTGCTGTGTTTAGTTCAAGAAGTAAATCCTACTGAGAATCAGGTATAATGCAGACGAGACTGGATTATATTAGAAATTATTACCAGATTAAACGTTCGTCATGTTGTCGGAAAAGACGGCACTAGGAATGAAAATTTCGAAGCATCTATAAATGCAGTAAGAATGCTTCAATGACAGCAGATATTTTCGGAACTGGTTTTTAAAACACTTTGTCCCCGAAGTGAACATTGCGAAACATTTAAACTACATTATTTTTACATCGTTTTTGTTGGTTTTAGGTGAAAACGTATCTCAGAGGAAACAAGTCCCACGAAAGGCAGTTCTCATGCTAGATAATGTCACTTAGCACCCTCCTGTTGAAAATCAAAAACGAGCGATGGTATGATTTTCGTTGTGTACATGCCATCGAATGTAACACAGTTAATCCAAACAATGGATGGGAATGTTTTGCGACTAACCGAATTATACTACAGAATGAGCTTGTTAAGTTCTATTATTGTCCGCGAAGAAAACTTGGGCAATTCATTGAAAAAACTTACATTAAAGGATGGCGTCATACACCAAGCTTTAGCGTGGGAGAAATGAAATTGGAAATTCCGGTTGTAAGGAAATGTTGTAAAGAGCTATTGGAACCGAGCATCAAATATTTTACAGAAGATGAGGATGATCTTCTTTTAAACGTATTGAGGGATGTATGGAAGGTGGAGAAGTTGTAAGGGAGCTCATTGCGTTGTTGGAACCAGTTCATCCAGTAAAAAAATTTAGTTCTTGTTGACGTTTGGAGAGTTATTAGATGTTATTGTAGGTAGGATACACACGTGGAGAGATAGAAGAGTGGAACAAGGACAAAGCAGAAAATGATGATAGTTCGATGGAAAATGAAAGTATTGAACTGTTCGAGTAACGTGAAGAATCACAACAAAAAGTGTGACAATCAGATGCCACAAAGTTTGTAAATATTTTACTGAAATGGACTGAAAAGATTGCATTGGAGATCAGCGATATCTTAAACCTAAAGAAGATACACGAGAAAGCAGTATTGACCAATGTTAATACTAAACAAGTTCAATAAAGAATTACAATATTATCTCTTATTTCAGTAAATTTGCCACCCCTACTAGTGTGAACATTTTCACTATCACGAACAGCATCATTGGCATAAACTAGTTTATTTAATTAGACATTTCCGCACACGCAAAATCCGCGGAATTGTGATTAACACACGCGAATAATTATAGTGAAAGCATGAGTTCTGCTGGCTTAGCCATGGACAACGCCTTCAACATCCAACCATCGACGGAGGGCTACCTTAAACCAGAAATACATTGCATCCAGATGAAGTTACCACCTTTTCCCGCTTATTCCGATATGTGGTTCGCCCAGGAAGCAAATCATTTTCGAATCAGTCGTATTCCCACGGACGACACACAACATGGTTACCTTGCATGCAACTTGAACCCTAAGCACGCTGCCGAAGTGAGGGACATTCTGGCAAACCCACCAGCAAACAAAACATACAGAACAAAAAAGTCTAATATGCAGACTGCGCGTCAGTCAAGAACACAAAACGAGACAATTTTTAGAGCACGACGCCTTCAAAATTTCCAAAATGTATTAGGAGCAACGGTTACGCTTGACTTACTCAAATCAATCTGGTGCAGTAGGCTACCATCAAACATTCAACCATTCCAGCCACACCAAGAAAAATAGTCTAACGTCGATGGCATTGCCGAGTTAGCTCCCACACGTTCAGGAAGTAATAACATAGCAGCATAGACAACGCTCTGCAACACGCACTGCAGAAGTGTGATGCTGAGAAACCAAAGCTGGAAACGGGAATATCAGCAAACCCGTGGTAGACGCAACAGCCATAATCGTGGTACCACAACAAACACGTGAAGGACGCCCTAAATTTAGACCACCCTGCAAAGTAAGTCTATCGAACAGCGGTAAGCGACGTGGACGACTAACCCCACCGATTTTTTGTAACGAACCAAAACACAGAGCTAGAATTTCTAGTAGATACCCATGTAGAAATCTGCATATCCTCAAAACAAGAACAGCACAACGGGAGGTAAAATTAGCTCCCATGCTGTACGCAGCCAATGGAACGCCCATTAAGAGGTACGCACGTTGAGCTTAAACCTCGATGTAAATTAAGCACAAAATCTTCAAAGAGATTTATAATCGCAAACATTCCTAGGATCACTATCGGGGCCGATTTTCCAACACATCACGGTCTACTAGTTGACACAGCAACACAAGACGATAGATCCGCAAACGCAACTGACAAACACAGGATGAAAAGCCAGCAACATTTCCACAGTGATAGGACATTTCAACTGCCACAGACTACATAAGCAATTCCTAGGTATATCTAATCGGAGCACGAAAGGACCGTATGTAGCCCACAAATCTTGTCGTATAGTCCCGGATAAGTTAGAATTCGCATGAGCCAAATTACAACTCATAATACAACCAGGATTAGCACGTCCATCCAAGTAGTACTACTTGGAAAAAGAATGGCTTGGAAAGAGGACTTACAAACAACAACCGCAGAGCTAGATACTGCACCAGACTAAGACTGCCAGGGAACACTCTAGAAATCCGCATGTATAATCCGAAAGATATGCAACACAACTCCATTGGCACTTCCAACAAATCACACGAACATCCGAAACCATCCACACCAGCACTCAAACATTCCGATTCAAAGAGTTAGGCACAACGTCACACGCCTTTGTACGAAAATCCACTGCCAAGGACTGTTTCTAATCGCAATACGATGGACTATACCACGTACGTAAATGAAGCGATAATCTCATCAGGAGACACGGAAAATAAGTCTCTCTCATAGCAGTCAGAGTCAACCCGCATTCATAACAGGGTACCCGGCGCATCAGTGAATACAAGTCTCCAGCTACCGGCAACAACAGGAAACCACATCGACGACAACGACCTCAAAAACGCCGCCGACCAAGACTACAGGTAGCGGTAGGAAGTAAAAAAAAAGCCGTCCGTTTCCAGTGTTTCCATCACCAGAAAAAGGGTACTGCGACGAGGCACACTTCTAGTAACGCCGACGGTACCTGAACCACATACGAAACATCAGAATACCATAGTCCAGACATTCGGTGCTGATAGCATAGCGCAGTAGACTTGGAATAACGTCGCCGCTAAAACTGTATATACCCAAAACCATGCAAATGGGGTTACGAAGTTTGGGCAAAACTGTTTCCCATTAATATGAAAATGTAAACCTTCACCATTATCACACATAATAAAATACTTATCTTTTTTGGGTTTTTTAATGGTGTATTTTAAATTATACAATCTAAACGTTTCGATAACACTTACAGTTATCGTCGTCAGTACTAATATCTGTTAAAATTGTTAAAGATGTTGTAAACAAATTTGTCAAGGTTGAAAAATTAAAACATAAACATCAGCCTGCTATCAACATAACAGTTTGAGAAACGTATAAAGCCAACTATAAAATTAAATTTTAGTAAAGACTAATTAGGTAATTAAAAATTAAATATTGTTAAACTGTCTTAAAGATGACAAATCAGAACACTCTCTAACGGCGAAAGCTAACAATGAAAAATGTCAGCCAAAACAACACATTTAACAAAATTTAATCAAGTTATCATGTAAGTGTAAAGTTGTGAAAAACTTCAATTTGAGAATGATAGAAGCATTCACAAATATAAACATGACATCAAATAAAATAATCCAGTTGAATCTAACAAAGTGATATCTTTATCAATAAGTGCAAGTATTATTAACAATGAAAAGCATAATGCAAAACGTTTTTTGTAATTTTTTTATTTTAATCTTAATTTCAACTACTCATGTTAAAATATAGTGCTATGGTAATTTAATACATAATTGGAAAAGCATTTGATTCAAGGTCTAGGAAAAAACACAGCAAACAACCTAGACATACCAAAAGTCAAAATTAAAATCAAAACTAAGATGTATCATTGTGCCTTTTTGTTAAATTTAAGATGCCAAAACCTTTTTAAACTGAGATTTTCTTCTTGTCTATTAAAATTATTAGGGTGTTTATATATTTCAATAGCTTCACGTTGTAAACGAACATAATAATGAGTTTGTCTTGACAATATTCCCATATTGTCAAATTGAATGTCATGATTTAGATTATTCAGGGCACGGTCAGCCACAGCAGACCTCTCTGGTTGACCCAATCTACAAAATCTCATATGTTCTTTGCGCCTTGTATCAAAGCTACGTTTTGTGGTTCCGATGTGTACTTTTCCACATGAACAAGATAACTTATACACTCCGGAAGATGATAAAGGGTTTGACACATCTTTAGGTGATCTTAAATGTTCTTTAATTTTTCTTGTAAGTTTAAAAATAGTCTTAATGCCATATTTAATTAGGAATTTTTTAGTTCTATCTGTAACATTAGCCATAAAGGTAAGAGAAGCAGTACCAACATTTAGAACTGGTTTCTCTTTAAGGTTGCGTCTAGAAGGTGTAATAACATCATTAATATCTGTAAGTGAATATCCATTATCTAGTAAGGATTTTGTTAAATATTTATATTCATCCTTCAAAAATTCAGGGTCACAAACTCGTTTTGCTCGATCTACTAAAGATTTAATTACACCAATTTTTTGACGTGGATGGTGGTTGGATAATTTATGAAGGTATCTATCAGTGTGTGTCGGCTTTCTGTAAACCTTAGAAGATAGTGAATTATTATTTTTAGATATTAATATGTCAAGAAATGGTAAACCTCCATTAGTATCTTTTTCTATGGTAAACTGAATACTAGGTTGTATGCCATTTATAAAAACCAAAAACTCATGCAGTGCCTCTTCTCCATGTCTCCAAATAACAAATGTATCATCTACATATCTATACCAAACTGAAGGTTTTTTAGGTGTATTTATAATTAAAAAAAGGTATAATGATACGTCTTAATTTTGATTTTAATTTTGACTTTTGGTATGTCTAGGTTTTTTGCTGTGTTTTCTTAGACCTTGAAGCAAATGCTTTACCAATTATATATTAAATTACCACAGCACTATAATTTAACATAAGTAGATGAAATTAAGATTAAAACAAAAAAATTACAAAAAACGTTCTGCATTATGCTTTTCATTGTTAATAACACTTGCACTTATTGATAAAGATATCTCTTTGTTAGATTTTACTGGATTATTTTATTTGATGTTATGTTTATAATTGTGAATGCTTCTATCATTTTGAAATTTAAGTTTTTCACAACTTTACACTTACATCATAAGTTAATTAAATTTTGTTAAATGTGTTTTTTGGCTGACATTTTTCATTGTTAGCTTTCGCCGTTAGAGAGTGTTCTGATATGTCATCTGTAAGACTGTGTAACAATATTTAATTTTTAATGATCTAATTATTCTTTACTAAAATTTAATTCTATAGTTGTCTTTGTACGTTTCTCAAACTGTTATGTTTATAGCAGGCTTATGTTTGTGTTTTAATTTTTCAACTTTGACAAAATTGTTTACAACAGCTTTAACAATTTTAACAGATATTACTACTGACGAAGATAACTGTAAGTGTTATCGAAACGTTTAGATTGTATAATTTAAAATACACCATTAAAAAACCCAAAAATGATAACTATTTTACTATGTTTACCATTAAGGTATGCGTGCAAATTTGGGAATCGGAGGAAGTGCAGTGAAACGTTTGTTTGTGCCACGAGATTAGTAAATAAAATCACAAAAGATACGCCTACAATTAGTTTACAAATATGCACCTTCTGCGGGATTTGCGAGATAAGAAGCTACAATATTTAGGA